>CM038214.1:69068489-69193842 GCA_021442155.1 Cymbidium sinense
TAGAATAAAACCTAAATAAAATAAACACAAAACTAAAATAAAATAAAATAAAACTAAATAAACAAATAATAAACTAATAGTAAAATAAAACCTAAAATAAAACCTAAATAAAATAAAATAAAATAAATAAAAAATAAAATAAACTAAATAATAAAACCTAAACTAACAAAATAAATAAATAAACCTAAAATAAATAAAATAAATATCTATTCCTAAACTAAAAAATAAAATAAACATAAATAAAATAAAAAAACATAAACTATATAAAAAACAAACCTAATCCTAAATTAAATATAAACTAAACCTAAAAAATAAAATAAAATAACTCAACTAAAAATTATCTAAACCTAAACCTAAATCTATAAAATAAACTAAAAAAAAACCTAAACTAAAATAAAATACAAAAATAAAATAAATGAAACTAAATAAATATAAAAAAAAACCTATAAAAAATAAATAAAATAAAATACTAGATTTAAATAAAAACCTAAAGGCTTAATTTGAAAAAAAGCAAAACCCTAAATCCTAAACTAAACCCTAAAAAATAAAATTCCCTAAACCACAATAAATACTAAATCATAAGCATAATCCTAAAAAACTCTAAAAACAAACTAAACCCTAATAACCACCAAAATAACCTAAACCTAAATCTAAACCTAAATCATAAAATAAACCCAAAACCTAATAAACCTACATAAATAATGGACAAAACCTTGGTGGTAGGAACATAAAATATCAACCAAGAATCTAGATCTAGGCTGGATATGGAGGTGGTGGTCGGAGCAGTAGTGATTATCGAGGTGAGAGGAGCCACGGAGGTTACAGTAGTGGTGGTGGCGGAGGGAGAGATCAGAGATATGATGGTGGATTCCAGTACTCGAGAGGTTGGGGTGGTTCTGATGAGAACTGAAGAAATTGAAGAATGGTCTATCCGATTTGGTTCTTATGGAACTGTGTCTTTACAGTAAAGACAGTTCTAGTTATCTAGGATTTTTTATTTGCTCTATGCGTGCTCTTTTTTGATTTGTCACCACCTGTTTCATAGAAAACTTGATGTGTTACTTGGTTGTTTAAATCGAAAAGAAGAAATGCTGAATTTGTTCTTTGTTAAAAAACCAAAAACCCTAAACCTTAAACTAAAGCCTGAACCCTAAACCTAAAAACTAATCCCTAAACACTAAACCCTAAAAATCCTAAACCCTAAAACCTAAACCCTAAACCCTAAACCAAACACCTCAAATCCTAAACCCACTAAAACCCTAAACTAAACCCTAAATTAAAGCCTAAAAAGCTAAAAACCTAAACCTAACTAAATAAAACCTAAATATAAAATAAATAAACAAACCTAAACCAAAATAAAATAAAATAAAAATATAAACTATAAACTAAACTAAAACCTAAACCTAAATAGAAAATAAAATTAAAAATAAAAACTAAACTAAAATAAAATAAATAAGAAAACTAAACTAAACAAAAAAAAACTAAATAAATAGAAACTAAACTTAAAATAAAAATAAAATAAAATAAAACTTAAATGCTAAACTAAAAAATCCCTAAATTAAAATAAAATAAACCTAAACCTAAACAAAATAAACTAAACTAACATAAATAAAACCTAAACCTAAAATAAATAAAAGAAAATAAACTAAAATTAACCTAAACTAAACTAAATAATAAAACCTAAAATAAATCAAAAATAAAAAAGAGACCCCAAACAAAAATTAAATAAAATAAAACCTAAGCAAATAATAAAAATAAAAAAAATAAAATAATACCTAAACCTAAAAATAAAATAAAATAAAACTAAACTAAAATAAACCTAAATCTAAACCTAAACTTAAAAAATAAATTAAAATAAAAAAAACTAAAACTAAAATAAATAAATTAAACTAAAAATATAAAATAAAATATAAATTAAAATAAAGTTAATAAAATATAGAAAAATAAAATAAAATAAAATCTAATTAAACTAAATAAACTAAACTTATTGGTTTACAATTTTTTTTAAAACCTAATCCTAAACCCTAAACCCTAAAACCCAACACTAAACCTACCCTAAACCCTAAACCCTAAAACCTACAACCCTAAACCCTAAATCTTAAATCCTAAACCCCAACCCTACCCCAAATCTTAAAGAAACCCAAACCCAAACCCTAAATAAAATAAAAACATAAAAATCTAAATAAATAAATAAAAAATAAATAAATAAATAAACCTAATCCTAAATAAAATAAAATAAAATCCCAAACTAAAACCAAACCTAAACCTACCAAAATAAAATAAAATAAAATCAAAACTAAACTAAAATAACTAAATGAAACCAAACTAAACCAAAATTAAATAAACCTAAAAAAATCTAAATAAAATAAAAACGTAAAAATAAAAAAAATAAAATAAGCCTAAAATAAAATAAAATAAAACATAAATATAAAAAAACAAAAAAACCTAAACTAAAAAAAATAAATAAAATAAAATAAAATAAACTTAAACCATAAATAAAATAAACTAAACTACAATAAATAAAACATAAACCTAAACTTAAACTCTAAAGTAAATAAAAAATAATCTAAAAAATAAACCTAAAGCTAAACCTCCAAAATAAAATAAAACCTAAAATAAACCTAAAATAAAACCTAAAACATAAACCTAAAATAAAATAAAACATAAACCTAAACTAAAATAAAATTAAAATCAAACATAAACCTAAATAAAATAAAATAAAACTAAACTAAATAAACATAAAACCTAAAAAATAAACTAAAATAAATAAACTAAATAAAATAAAATAAACTAAATAAAATAAATTATAAATTAACAAAAATAAATAAAATATAAATATAAATAAAACTGTGGGTTTGCTTTAAAACCTAAACCCTCTCTAACTAACCCTACCACACCTCTACTTGTGCCTAACCCCAAAATCCTGAAACCAAACCCACCCTTAACCTACCCTACCCTAAACCTAAACCTAAATAACTGAGCCCACAAAAAACCCTAAACATAAACCCAAACCTAAAAGTCCTAAACCCTAAACTTTAAACCTTAAACCCTAAAAGCCCACAAAACCTAAACTCTAAACCCTAAACCCAACCCACAAACTAGACTCTAAAGCATAAACCTTAAAACCCAAAACCCTAAAAACTATAAACCCTAAAATCTAAATACTAAACCCTAAACCCACAAATCTAAATCCCAAACCCTAATAAATGCCAAACCCTAGCCTAAACTTAAAGTAACTAAATAAATTAAAAAATTAACTTAAAATGTAAAACAAAAATACCTAAACCCTAAGAATGGGTAGAACCTTGACGGTAGGAACATCACCGCCTACCATGAAAAGTTTAGATCTGGCTGTGGAGGTGAAGGTGGAGGAAGCAGTTATCACAGTGGTGGTGGGGGATCTAGAGGTGGTGGTTAGAGCAATGGTGGTTATGGAGGCGGGGAGGGCGGGAGGTTACAATAATGGTGGCGGGGATGATAGATCAGGAATATGACGGTGGATCTTGCTACTCAAGAGGTCAGGGTGGTTCTGATGAGAATTTGAAAAATTGAAGAACTACCAATCCCATCTACTGCTTATGGAACGATGTCTTTATAGTAGAGATGGTTCTAGTTATCTCAGGTTTTTGATTTGCTCTATGTGTGCTCATTTTTATCTATGACGTTGCTTGTGTCTTAAAAAACTTGGCATGTTACTTAGTTGATGAAATCAAAAATAAGAAATGTTGAATCTGAATTTTTTCTCTGTTAAAAAAAACCAAAAAGCCTAAACCCTAAATTAAAACCTGAACCCTAAACCTAAAACTTAAACCCTAAACCCTAAACCCTAAACTCTAAACCCTAAAAACCCTAAACCATAAACCCTAAACATTAAAACCCTAAACCGTAAACCCTAAACCCTAAAACCTAAACCCAAACCCTACCTTAACTTAAACCCTAAACTCAAGCTAAACCTAAAAAGAAAAAAAACCTAAATTAAATATAACATAAAATAAAGAAATAAAAAACTTAAACCAAGAAAAAAAAAAATAAAATTATAAAACCTAAACATAAACCTAAACCAAAAATAAAAAAATCAGATAAAATTAAAACTAAAATAAAATAAAATAAATAAAACCTAAACTAAACTAAAAATGAAACCTTAAAGAAATAAAAAACTAAACCTAAAATAAAATAAAATAAACCTAAAATAAAATAAGAAAACTAAATAAAACCTAAACCTAAAAAATAAATCTAAAATTAAACATAAACCCTAAACTAAAAGAAAGCTAATCAAAATAAAAATAAAATAAACTAAACCTAATCCTAAAATAAACTAAACTTAAACCTAAAGACCCTAAATAAAATAAAATAAACTTAAAATAAACTAAACCTAAACTAAAAAAAATAAAACCTAAAAAAATGATCCTAAAATAAAACCTAAAACCAAACCTAAATAAAATAAAACCTAAACCTATAAAAATAAACCTAAAAATAATAAATAAATATACTAAAAATAAACCTACCACCTAAACCTAAAATAAACTAAGATATAAACCTAAATTAAAATAAACTAAATAAATAAACCTAAATAAAATTTAAAAAAATAAATTAAAATAAATAAAAAATAAACTGGATAAACTAAATAAAACTTGCCATTTTCCTTAATTTAAATTTAAAATTTTAAAATTGAAAGAACACTAGGCCAAAACCAATTAACCTACCTGGACCTACAGCCAGGCCTGACCCTGGGCCCAAGGCAGGCCACCAGGCCCCAGATCAAATGATAAACCACAGGCCCTGGGCCCTGCCCTCTAAACCTGCACCACCCTCTGGGCCCTCCCCTAGGCCCTAAATCCCTAGGCCCCTGGGCCCTGGGCCTGGGCCCTAGCCTAAAACAGGCCTGGGCCTCCTACCACAGGCCTGGGCCACTCCTGACCCTCCACAGGCCCTGGGCCCTGGGCCCTGGGCCCTACTCCCTGGGCCAGGCCCTATTTGTGAGCCCTAGCCCTAAGCCCTGAGCCCTGACTACTAACCTGACTAACCTACTGGGCCAACCAAGACCTTACTAAATAAACACAAAATATAATAAATAAAGGCTAAAATATAAAGATAAAATAAGATAAATACCTAAACTGGACCTAAATAAATACAATAAAAAATAAACCAAACTAAAATAGAATAATGAAAAGCATAACCTAAATTAATAAATAAGATAAAATATATAAAAAAATAAAATTGAAATAAATAAAATAAACTAATTAAATCTATTGGGTTTTAACTTTAAAAATGTAAACCCTAAACCCTAATCCTAAATATGACCCTAAATCCTAAACCACACCCTTAAACCCTACAAACCTACAACCCTAAACTCTAAAACCCAAACCCTAATCCTAAACCCTAAACCCTAAACCCTAAACCCTAAACCCTAAACCATAAATCCTAAACCTTAAACCCAACCTAAAACATAAAACCCTAACCTCCTCGGTGCTCCTCTCTGGATTTTTCCTTTCGCTTTCATTTTCCTTGCGGCTTGGCCAATTTTTGATCATTCACGATCAATTTTTTTAATTGTTTATCTCTGATTGGTCTCTAATGTAATTTTCCCTCTGCTCTTTCAATGGCAAATGAGCCGCTTTCTGTGCAGCCGAGCTTATCCATCTTGGAGGTGTCGGTTAGGGCATCAAATTTACATGGAATTATGGATCTAAAATCATCCGCTACTATGCCTGCAGTTAAGTCCTTTAAGGATGCACTATCTAGTAAGAACCTTTCACCCAATGCTTCGGTGAATTTGATCTCGACCTCCTTTCGTGGGATGCCTTCTATTATGTGCTCGGATCTAGATGTGGAAAAGTTGGCGAAGACTTTTGAATTCTCTTTAGTTGGTAAATTTTCCTTACATCAGCCAACTCTCGATAACATCCGATCATTTTTTCATAGCCTTAAACTTTCAGGTGTTTTCACTATCGGATTGATTGATCCAAAGCATATTTTAATTCAGCTCTCTAATGACTTAGATTATTCAAGAGTTTTTGCATATCGCTCTTACTTTGTTTTTAATTGTCAAATGCGACTTCTAAAATGGTCACCTCTTTTTGATATAAAAGAGGAATCCCCAATTGTTCTTATATGGCTAGCTCTTCCTAATATGAGAATACATTATGTTACACATCAAGTTCTCTTTGCGGTTGGGGCTCTCTTTGGTTGGCCTCTTCAAATTGATCAGGCCACCGCTGTGAGATCACGACCTTTTGTTGCTCGTATTTTGGTTGAATCTGATATCACTAAAAAGCATCCTAAAAAAGTTTGGATTGGCTCAGAAGTTGGTTATAATCAAAAGTTGAATTTGAGAATTTTCTTATTTTTGGCACACATTGTAAGATTCATGGCCATGATCATTCTGAATGTTTTGTGTTGCATCCTCAACTAAAAAAGAACAAATTGCCGGATCCTAATCCTACTCTATCAAATTAAAAAATTAGTAAATTTTCTTATGTTCCTAAAGTCACTCAAAATGGGAATCCTACCTTTACCCTTACTCCTTTTTTATCCACTGCTTTGTCTATTGGAGAGCAATCTGAGCTTTTTAAAAATAATGTTTATGAGGTTTGTGAGGAGGCTAATGATAGCTTAATTATAATTTCTTCTAATTGTAATAATTTTGCTCCTCAAGACAATACCTTGAATCTACCCCTTTTGGCTAGAAGAGGAGACTCATATGAACCTTAGTGGTGATTTGAATGGAAATTTTAGGTTGGATCAAAATCTGAAAACAAATTAGGTTAATCCTTTGATGAAGGAACAAAATCTGAAAACTAATCCTTTGATGATGGAACAAAATCTAAAATCTAATTCTAAAGCGAGCATGAAATCGTGCTATTAATGGCTTCACAACCTCCCTTCTCCTACTCTTGAGTGATACACATGCTAACCCACTTTCTCGACTTAATTTTAGAAGAAGGGAAATTACCATTAGAAATGCTTTGGGATACAGTCCTATTGAATATCACAAATCCTCTCTTGGGTGATTCTTTGGATAGAATTTTCAAACTATTTAAAAAAATCACTTAAAGCTAGAATGTTCACTAATAGCTCCACTAGCTAGATCTTCTAACTTAATAACTATCTCTTTTCCTTAGTTATCTCTTTATTTTTTCTTATTTGTATTTTGGGTGTCTTATTTGTTCATAGCTTATTGTTGGAACCATTCATACACTCTTCTAAGATCAACCATGTTGCTAGAAAACTTTTTTATAATATATTATAAAATTTGGTGTTTTGGAATAATTTAGTCAACATATCCATCCTTGATGATCTTCAACAATTGGTTAATGTACACATCTCATTGGGTGATTTTTCTGTTCTAGGTTCCTTTATTTATGCTTCTTGTAATAGAGCTGGTAGGAACATCCTTTGGGACAACTTAAGAACCTTTGCCTCCTCAGTCAACCAACCCTGGTTGGTTGGGGGTGATTTTAACACTATTCTCTCTTCCTCGAAAAGAAGGGGAGGTTGCTCTCGTAACATTCATTACATGGAAGACTTTTCTAATATGATTCTTGATTGCTGTCGATTGATATATTGGCTATTCGGGTTCGGATTATACATGGCATAACTATAGACTCTGGCAGCGGCTTGATAGGACTCTTTTTAATTCTCTTTGGATCAATCAATGGCCCTTACTTCTGTTGAACATTTGAACAAAACTTTGTCGATCATGCTCCGATTTCAGTCAAAATCCCTCTAATAGATTACCCTCCCCAACCTCTTTCGATTCCAAAATATGTGGATCCAACACATTGATTTCATCAATGTTATCCATTATTAGCTGGATGGCTCCTCTTCATCGGATAATTCGGTTAAGGGCATGATTGCCTCGCTTAAGCTTAAAAGGCTTAAACAAAACCTAAATTGGTGGAACAAGCATCATTTTAAAATCTTTTGCCAATATCAAAAATATGGAACAATTAGTTTGTTCTCTTGAAGATGATGTTTTGATTCTACTAAACTTGAGGAGTTGAATGAAGCTAAAGATAACTTGGTTAAATTTTAGAAAATGGAGGAAACCTCGAAGGCGCTAGCAAACATATATTGATGGTGATAGAAATAAGGTACTTCATGCTCTTTTCAAAAAAAAAATCCTTAAACTCTATTAAAAAATTAAAAATGATAACTTGGATCACGGATCAATAATGATATTAAAGATTATCATACATCATTTTAAAACTTATTAAACAACAACCTTTCTTTAGAAGCTCTCTCCAACTCTCACGATTCTCAACAATTACTAATGATGACAACCACTTGCTTAATATGCATCCCTAGTGAGATTGGTAGTATTCTTAATAGCATGAACTTGATTGTCGGCCACGATGGCTACACGACTCAATTTTTTAGCATTGTTGGCCATTATTAAGTCGACCTTGTCGATGTTGTCGTTGATTTCTTTGATGGTAATCCTTTACTTATTTTTTCTTCCATTGTTCTCATTCCCAAAATTAATAATCCACGAATCTTGGGGTGATTTGGACCTATCGACCTTTGCACCTTCTTTCATAAACTCATTGCTAAATTAATTGCCAATAGAATTATTCTCTGTTGCCTAAAATTATTTCCCCAACCAAACGTTTTACGTTAATGGTAGAGCTATATTTGACAACATTCTTCTAGCCAGTGATTCATGACCTTGATGCTTCTACCAACATCCGTTTCAAATTGGACATCTCTAAAGCTTTTGACAACCTCTCTTGGAATTTTCTCTTCCAAATTCTACATTTGTTTGGTTTTTTTGACTCTTTTATCCGTCTCATTAAAAATTGTATTACCAATGTTTGGTTCTCCGTTATCATGAATGGTGAGTCCCTAGGTTTTTTCCCTTCAATGCATGGATTGAGACAAGGAGATCCCTTATCTCCCTCTCTTTTTATCATTGTTGTTGAATATCTTTTGAGGAGTCTTAATGATCTTTTCAACAATAATCCTAGCATATTTTTTAGAACTCAAGGTGGTCTTCATGTCTCTCATCTTAGCTTTGCTGATGACTTCATAATCACTTTGATTAAGAGTACCCTTAACTCTATGCCTTTATATCTCATTCAAACCAATGTGCCGACCAATTTTACCATTAACAAAATTGAATGGCTCCTTAATAAATTTTTTTGGGGTTCTAACAATTCTACTAAAAGAATGCATTGAACCTCTTAGTATAAAAGTTGTGGCACTCTTGCTGAAGGTGGGCTTGGTAGTAAAATCATGCTATCCTTATTTTTCCTATAAACTTTGGTGGAATTTTAGGAGCAACAATAGTCTTTGGGCTAATTTCATGACTGCCAAATACTGCCAGGGTAAGCACCCTCTCATTTGCCCTTATAGAGCGGGAAACTCTCCTATTTGGAAAAGACATTATTCCACCAAATGGGAGGCAGGATCATTAATATCTTGGGGGATTAACTCTGGAACCTCTTTTTTTGGCAAGATAACAGGACTAGAGGTGGGTCCATTGATGACTTACTTTCTACCCACTTAACTGATGCTATTAAAGTGAACTCTTTCTGGCAGAATAATAAGTGGAACAATAGTAAGCTTACTGACTATATTCCTTTCTCTCTTTAAGATAAGCTTACTATTATTCCTATCATTCATAGAAATCATGATCAGATCCTTTTTAAGCTTTCCCAAAATGGGGATTTTAACCTTAAAAATGTCTAGATTCATATCAAAGAAGCTCATGATTTCTCCAATGTATTTTTTAAACTTTGGAATAACACTATTCCTATTTCTTTTTTATGTCCTAACTTGGTGTATTTTGAAAAACTTCATCCCTGTTGACTCCTTGATGTGGGGTAAAGGTTTTTACTTACCTTCAAAATGCTACTACTGCTTTCACATTGAGAATGTGAATCATGTATTTGTTAACGGAGCCATTGCTTCCAAACTTTGGATTTGATATGATGAACTTTTTAATATTGTGAAATTCAATGGCTCTCCTTTCCCAACTTTTGAAGTTTATTTTGAAAACACTATTAAAGGCCACATTAAAGTGATAACCACTATCACTCTTATTTGGTTCATATGGATGGATGAAATGATGCAAAACATTGGGATTTATGAACCATATGAGGATAATTGCTAGAATTAAAATAAAATCATGCCTTGTTTAATGCCAATTTAATTAACTACAATCAATTCAAAGGCTACAAATTTGCGGCCAATAAATTGGGTTTTAACTTGACAGATCAACCCAACTGTAAAGATGACAAGATTGTTTATTGGATAAAACCTTATGCTAATATAATTAAAATTAACACTGATGGCTCTGTTCCTCTAAATGCTTCTGGCTATGGTGGAATTTTCAAAAACCTTAATGGTAAAGTCTTATGTGCTTTTGCTTACCCCCTTAATACTTGCTTTGTTCCTTCTGTTGAGCTAATGACAGTTTACAATGCTATTGAGATTTGCCTTCAAAAAGGTTGGCTCAATATTTGGATTAAGGTGGATGCCCTGTTGCTGATTGATCTTTTGACTTCCATTAAAGTGGGCAACAATGTACTACCTTCTAAAGCGGTAGAGCTCTCATTTCTCAACTATATTTTAAAATCACTCATGTATGGCATGAAGGTAATGCATGTGCGATTACCTTGCTAATCAGGTGCTTGCTAGATTAGATGGCATAAAATTCTTTGATCAACTTACACTACCTAAACATTTGTGTGGTTTGGTTAATTTGGACAATACTGGACTCCTTTACCTCAGAAATTAATTCATCCTATTGTTTTGGCCTATTGTATTACCTATTTAACTGCATGACCAACTTTTGTTTAGTGTTGTTGTTTCTTTGGGTTTCTTTGATGCATCTTCGATACCCCTTTCTTATTTTATCTCTGGAATCTTCTAGATTAATTACCCTAACCTTGTTTGGGGTCTTACTACATCTACTGTTTCCATTGTTAATGGTAAGGTGTTTCCTATTTTTCTAACCTGCTGGATGGAGATATCTTCCCTTATCAGTTGGATCTGCTGGGGGGAGATGTTTTACTTTTTACTTTACTTTCTGATTAACAAGGACTGACTTCTTTCCATCAATATTTTGTTTATGGGTCTTCTTATCTATTTTCCATTTTATGATTAAAGGTGTTTTGTCTCTTTTCCTTTTAGAAATCGTCTTTGGGGCTCATGACTTTGTTGTATCATTATTTATATATTTTGTATAGCTTCATGACAGTAATTTATCTATCTTTTCTTTCTTTAATAGGGTTGTGGCCCCTCTTATGCTCTCTAACCTCACCCACAATGAGAGAAACTAATACCCTTATTATTATTACTATTTCTTTGCAGGATTGGAATTACTTCTTGATTTCCTTTCTGCCTATTTTTACTGATGATGTTGGCTTAGCTGCTGGTCTACTTTTCTTTGTCTTGAAGGATTTCAATGATGGCTCTCCTTTGAACTCCTTTTGTGTATATGTTGTACCACTATTTTTTACTGGATTATCTTATGGGGGGTGCAATAATTGTTTTGCTGTTTTAATTGTTGGCTATTGGATTTTCAAGTCTTATGTCCAGCAGGCTACTTCTAGGGTTGTTTTTCTGATTGTTCTTGCTAACCTCACCTCCCAACCTATGGAGAAACTACAATACCCTTTGTTATTATTGTTGTCTCTTTGTAGGATTGGAATTACTTTTGTTTTCTTTCAGTCGCTTTCGATGATGTTGGCTTAGCTGGCTTCTTCTTTATCTTGAAGGATTTCAATGATGGCTCTCCTTTGAACCCCTTTCATGTCTATGATGTACCACTATTTTTACTGGATTATCTTTTGGTCAGTGCAATAATTGTTTTACTGTTTTAATTGTTGGTTGTTGGATTTTCGGGTCTTATGTCAAGCAGGCTGCTTCTCGGGTTATTTTTCTGATTATTTTTGGTGTTTGCGATCGGGCTGTAGCTTATCACTTGATGTTTGTGGTCTATTTAATCTATTGCTATTTTTTCCATCTTGGTTCAGTTAGACTTGTGCAGATCACTATGATTATGCTATTACCTACTTGATTATTAACTTATGCATACACTCGAATGAGTGGTTTTTATGGTATTTGTTATTTGTTATCTTGGTTGTTGGCTGAACTAGATTATCGGGTTTTATGCCCAGCAAGCTGCTACTGGGGTTGTCTCTCTGATTGTCTTTATTTGGTGTTATTTGCGGTGGGGTGCATCTTATTACCTATGGCTTCTGGTCCAACAAATCTGCTGCTACATTCCCATCTTGGTTCTGTTAGACTTCTGCATTTCCTGTTATATTTTGGGTTTGGGTTATGCTGTCTCGCTTTACATTTGCTGTTTGATAACTTCTACAATGATTATTAACAAGGGGGTTGTTAACATCTGCATTGATTATTCTGAATGGATACCATTTCTGGGCAATATTTTTGAGTTGTACTCCTGGCCTGCATGTTTCATATATGTCCCATATGTTTGGGATGGTGTTATTTACATGCTCATTAATTTTCTTAGCAGGATTTCAGTAGGCTTTTCAATCAGTTGTATATTGTTTCTATCCTCTGCCTGGCCTTTTCTACTGTTTTCTTGTGGTGGATTTTCATGATGGCCTAATTATACTCTTGGCTCTGGTATTAAAAAGGTGGATCTAACAAAGATGGTTCATTTTCATATGTGTAGGGATTCTCATGCTATGGTGACTATATTGATGATATTTATCCTGCATGGTATCCCCTCTCCCATTCTGCTCTTTGTTGTTTTCTTTTCTTTAGTGTATACGGTTTTGTTTAGGTTTGCAGGTACTAAGGCTCATAAGACATTCAACAAATGGCTGCTATCTTCCATGAGTTTTGTATGATGGTTGTGATGATTTCACTCCCTTTTGGTTTGGTAGTAGCTCTTGTGATGTAACCCTTCCGCTGAAGTTTGGATGCTCATATTTGCATCTACCCCAATTTGGTGTGACTAAGCCTGAGCCTTCTTCACACACTTCTCTAAAATTTTTCTCAGTTTATGCTACTTTAATTTTTCACTTTGTCTCTTTTGTTATCTTCTTTTTGATATTTTTGGCAAAAATTCTTGCTGCTTTGCCATAACCATAAACTATGCCCCTACCCTATTATTGGCCACATAAATCTGCTACAGCCTCTGCTAGTTGGGCAAATAAAATAAAAAAATAAACTCTCTTAAAATATAAACTTAAAATAATTTAAAATAAAATAAAAACATACCTAAATAATAAATATGTAAAAAAAACATTAAAAAAAAATAAAATAAATAAATTATAAAATACCCTTAAACCTACCCCTCAAAAAAAACCCTAAACCCCTAAACCCTAACCCACCCACCATAAACCCTAAACCCTAAAACCCTAAACCTACACCTAAACCTACCACCTAAACCACAAACCGTCTAAATAAAACCTAAAATTAAAATAAATAAAAAAGCTAATAAAAAATAAAAATAAAAATAAAACCTAAACTAGACATAAAATAAAAATAAAAACTTAAAATAAACTAAAATAAAATAAAGAAAACATAACCTAGAATAAAATAAAATAATATATAAAATAAACATATAAAAAATAAAAAATAAAATAAAATAAAACTAATTAAATCTAACTTGTTTTTTTTAAAACCCTAAACCCTGCTAACTACTAAACCACAAACCCTGAGCCCCAATTCTACCCTAAAACCCTAAACCCTACTAACCTAAACCCTAAAACTAAACTCCAACCCAACTCTAAACCTAAACCTAATACTAACCAAACCTAAACCTCTTAAAAATAAAAAACCTAAAAACCTAAAATAATAAAAAAAAAACTATAAACTAACCCAAAAATAATAAAAAATAAACCTTAATAAACCAAAAAAAACCAAAAAACTAATAAATAAAAATAAATAAAATAAAATAAAATAAACTAAATAAAATAAAAAATAAAATAAAATAAAAAAAAATAAATAATATAATAAAACTTAAAAAACTAAAATAGAAAAATAAACTAACTAAAATAAATAAATAAATATATAAAAATAAATAAATAATTAAAATAAAAAATAAATAAATAAATAATTAAATTAAACTATACTTTTTTTTAAAAAACAAACCCTGCTAACTAAACCTAAACTAAACCCTAAATCCTGACCCAGGCCAAAACCCTAAAACCCAAAACCCTAAACTACAAATACTATAAACCACTAAATACAAAATCTAAACTAAACTAAATAAAAATATAAAATAAATAAAATGAACATAAAATAAAAAAATAAAATAAAATAAAAAAACCTAAACTAGACCTAATAAAATATAATAAAAAACTTAAACTAAAATAAAATAAAGATAAACATAACTTAAACTGAATAAAATAAAATAAAATATATAAAAATAAACATAAATAAAGAAAAAAAATAACAAATAAATAAAATAAATAATTAAATCCTCTAGTTTTCTTAATTTTTTTAAAAGCCCTAAACCTATCTGACTAAACCCACCCAAATTCTACCCTAAATCCTAAACCCTAAACCCTAAACCCTAAACTAAACCCCAAACCTAAACCCACCCTAAACCTAAACCCTCTAAACCCAAACTGAGCCACAAACCCTAAACCCTAAAACCCTAAAACTAAAAACCCAACTAAACCTAAACCACAAAAAAAACTTAAAACCTAAACTAAAATAAAATAAACATAAAATAAAATAAATAAACCTAAACCAAAATAAAATAAAAATAAAATAAAATAAAACATAAACCTAAAAAAATAAAATAAAATAAAAATAATTAAAATAAATAAAATAAAACTAAAGAGAATAAACTTAGAATAAAAAACCAAAATAAAATAAAATAATAATAAAACATAAAATAAAATAAAATAAACTAAAATAATAAAATTAAATTAAATAAACTAAATAAACATAAAATAGTTTACTTAATTTTAAAAAAATAAAAATAAAACCCTAAAATCCTAAACCCTAAATAAACACTAAACCTAAACCCTACTAAACCCTAAACTATAAACCTAAACTCAAACCCTAAAAGCTAAACCCTAAAAACCCTAAACATTAAACCTAAACCCTAAAAAATAAAAAAAATAAAAACTAAAACTAAATAAAAAACCTATAAATAACCTAAACCCTAATCCCTAAAAAATAAACCTAAATTAAAATAAATAAAATAAAATAAAAAAAATATAAAAAATAAAAAAATAAATAAAACCTAAACTGAGCTAAAAAAATAAAAATAAACTTATAAAATAAATAAACCAACTAAAGATATAAAAACTAAAATAAAACTAAAAGATAAATAAAAATATAAAAACTAAAATAAATAAATAAACTAAATAAATTAAAACACCCTAAAATCTAAAAAAAACCTAACCCTAAACATACCCTAAACTAAAATAAACCCTAAAACTAACCCCTACCTAAACCTCCAATTAAACCTGAGCCCTAACCCTAAACTCTAACCTAAACCCTCCACTAATACCTAAACTCCACCACTAAACCCTAAAACCCCAAACCCACCCTACCCTAAACCTAACTCCACTCCTAAGCCAAAAAAACTAACCCTAAAAACCTAAATAAAAAACAACCCAAATAAAAAACCCAAAATAAAATACTAAACCTAGAATAAACTAAATAAATAACCCTAAACTCTAAACCTAAAAATAAAAATAAAACTAAATAAAATTAAAATAACTAAACTTAAACTAAAATTAAAAATAAACCTAAATAAAATAAAAAACTAAACATAAAAATGAAATAAAAACTAAACCTAAAATAAAAAAATAAACCTTAAATTAAAATAAAAAAAATAAACTCAGCGATAAACCTAAACTTAAAATAAATAAACTAAATTAATCAAAAATAAATAATAACCTAAATAAAATATAAAGTAAATAAACTTAAACCATTATTACTTAATCTTTAAAAAAAAAAACCCTAAATCCTAAATCTAAAATAAACCTAAACCTTAATACAACCCTAAACCCACAAAAACACCTAAAAAATAAAATAAATAGAAAATATAAACCTAAATAAAATAAAATAAATAAAATAAAATAAAATAAACTTGTACTTAAAAATAAAATAAAAAATTAAAATAACTAAAATAAAATAATTAAAACCTAACTAAACTAAAAATTAAAAAAAACCTAAATAAAAACCTAAATATAATGAAATAAAAGAAACATAAAAAATAAAATAAAATAAATTAAAATAAATAAAACATAAACTAAAAAACTAAAACTTAAACCTGGTTTACTTATTTTTTTAAAAAAAAACCCTAAACCCTTTGTTAACCCTAAACCATAAACCCTAAAACACTAACCCTAAAACCTAAATAAAGCATAAAACCTAAAACCAACCTAAATAAACCTAAAAAAATATAAAAACCTAAACTAAATCCTAAACAAACCCTAAAAAAAAAAACCAAAACCTAAACTAAATAAAACCTAAAAATAAAATATATGAAAAAAACATAAACATAAATAAAATAAAATAAAAACCTAAACTAAATCTTAAACCTAAACCTAAAATAAAATAAAATTAATAAAAATAAACTAAAATAAAATAAATAAAACTAAAACTAGACTTAAAAATAAAATAAACCTAAGAATAAATAACCTAAAATAAAATAAAAAAACAAAAATAAAAAATAAAATAAAACTAAAATAAAATAAAATAAATTAAAACTAAACAAAACCTAAACCTAAAATAAACCTAAAAAATAAACCAAATAAAATAAAATAAAATAATAAAGAAACTGAAATTAAAATTAAAATAAAAATACCTAAACTTAAACATAAGCTAAAATAAATAAAACCTAAACCTAAACCTAAAATAAACTAAACCTAAACCTAAAAAAATAAATAAAAAAAAATAAATATACCTAACCTAAACTAAAATAAAACATAAAATATACTTAAAATAAAACCTAAAACCTAAACCAAAATAAAATAAAACCTAAACCTAAACATAAAATAAAAATAAAACATAAACTAAAATAAATAAAATAAAATGTTAAAATAAAACTAACTAAAAGTAAACTAAAATAACTAAAATAAATAAACCTAATAAATAAACTAAATTAAATAAAAAAATAAATAATAAATGAAATAAAATAAACTAAATAAACTAAACTATCGGGTTTATTGATTTTTTTTTAAAAAAAATGATAAAATCAAACCTAAAACCTAAAATCTAAACCCCTCTAACATAATAAAAAAAACCACTAAACCCTAACCATAAACTCATAAACCTGTTAAATCTAAACAAATCTATCCAAACCTCACTAACCACAACCCTAAATTAAAAACCCTACTAACCCTAACTCCTAAACCCCAAACTCCAAACCCACCAAAACTAAAAAACTCTCCTAAATAAAAACCTACAAACCCACTATAACCTACCCAAACTGATCACTTAAAAATAACTAAACTACCCAACTTAAACTATTAAAAAATAAAATAAATAAAACTAAACCTAAATAATAAAATAAAATAAAAATAAATGCCTAAACCTAAACCTAATAAAATAAGATAAGAAAATAAATTAAACTAATAAAATATAATCACTAAATAAAATAAACATAAATATAAAACTTAAAATAAAATAATAAATAAACATATAAAATAAAATAAATTAAACTAAATAAATAAATAAATAAATAAAACCTCTGGGTTTGCTTGTTTTAAAATTAAACCCTAACCTACAAATAAAAAACCCTAAACCCAAAAACTACAACTAAACCACTAAACCCCTAAACCACTAACTCTAAAAAAAACTAAAAATCCTAAACTCTAAACCCTAAAACCTAAAACTTAAACTAAACTAAATAAAACCTAAAATAAAATATAAGAAACCTAAACCTAAAGAAATTAAAAATAAAATAAAACTTTAACTAAAACTAAAAGAAACCAAAAGTAAAATAAAATAAAGTAATAAAATAAACAAAAATAAAATAAATAAAACCTAAACTAAACTTAAAAATAAAATAAACCTAAGAATAAAACCAAATAAAATAAAACTAAAAAATAAAATAAAATAAACCTAAAATAAAATAAAATTAAAACTAAATAAAACCTAAACCTAAAAATAAACCTAAAATAAATTCAAATAATAAATAATAAATAAAGCCTAAATCCAATAAAAACCTAAACCTAGAATAAAAAATAAAATAAACCTAAACCTAAAATAAAACTAAACTAAATAAATAAACCTAAACATAAAAAATAAAATTAAACCTAAACTAAATAAAATAAAGTAATAATATACTAACCTAAAAAAAAATAAGATAAAAAAAAACTAAAATAAAACCTAAACCTAAACCTAAAAAATAAAATAAAAAACCTAAACCTAAAAATAAAATCAAAATAAACTTAAAAATAAAATAAATTTATAACTCAACTAAAGATAAAAGTAAACTAAACCTAAAATAAACTAAAATATAAAGCTAAATAAATAACTAAATTAATAAAATAAAAATTAACATAAAAATTAAAATAAAATAAATAAAATAAAATATAAAATAAATAAAAACCTAACTGGTTTCATTTTTTTAAAAAACCATAAACTCTAAATCCCACTAAACCTAAACCATAACTCTTGACCACAACCCATCTGAGCCATCCCAAACCACTAAACCTCAAAAACCCTAAACCTAAAATCTAGCCACAACTCCTAAACCCTATTTGAGCCACACTCCCCTCAAACCACAAAACTTAAACCTAAACTAAAACCCAAACTGACCTTAAACCCTAATCATGAGGTACAAACTTACCACAGGCCCTGGCAGGCCACTGAGCCTGACCCTAAACACAAACTCTAAACCTAAACTAAAACCCACAAAACTCTAAACTAAAAACTAAATCCTAAACCTTAAACCTAAATAAATGTAAACCAAATAATGAAACACTAAACCCCAAACCCTAAAACCTATAACTAAATAAAATAAACTTAAATAAATAAATAAATAAACTAAACCTAAATAAAATTTAAAATAAATAAAATAAAAGAAACCTAAAATTATAAATAAATATAATAAAAATAAGAAAAGAAAAAATAAAATAAATAAAACCTTAACTAAATTAAAGTTAAATAAACCTAAAATAAAAAACATAAATAAAATAAAATAAAACATAAACATAAATAAAATAAAAACAAAATAAACTAAAATAAATGATAAATGAACTAAATAAATAAATAAAACTACTGCTAGTGTGCATAATTTTTTAAAAAAAAGGTATCTTAAAGCCTAAACCATAAACCTAAAAACCTAAATCCCTAAAAAAACTAAACCTAAACCCTAAAAACCCTAAACCTAAACCCAAAACAAAACCTAAAGTAAAAAATAAAAAAAATAAAATAAACATAAAATTAAAACCTAAGAATAAAACCTATAAAATAAACCTAGAATAAATAAACCTAAGAATAAAAAAACATAAATAAAATAAAATAATTTAAAATAAACCTAAACCTAAATAATAAAATAAAGCTAAAATAAAACTTAAAATAATAACCTAAAACCTAAACACATAAATAAAATAAAACCTAAACCTTAAAAATAAAAAAATAACTCAACCAAAAAAAAAAAAAACTAAACTTAAAACTAACTAAAATAAAAATAAAATACTAAATAAAATAAATAAACTAAAATAAATAAAAAAAATAAAATAAAATAAATAAATATAAAATAAATAAATAAACTAAACTTTGGGTTTAATCTAAAAAACCTAAATAAACCTAAATAAATAACCACTACTCTACCTAATACCACCAAATCCACAAACCTCCTAAAAATCAAAATACCTTTACCACAACCAAACTCCACCTAACTCCAACCCTCCTACCCCAACTAAAACCTAACTACCCACCCAAACCTACCCATAAACCTAAACCACTAAACCTCCATACCTACCCACCTCCCACAAACTACTTCCCTAAACCTAGATAAAAATAAAACTAAACCTAAAATAAAATATAACCTAAACTAAACTAAATTAACTAAATAAAATAAATAAAAACTAAAATAAATTAAACTAATAAAATAAAATAACTATAAACTAAAATAAAATAAAATAAAAAATAAACCTAAATAAAATAAAATAAAAACTAAATGAAAACATAAACTTAAAATAAATAAAACCTAAACCATTAACTTAAAATAAAACCTAAAATAAAAATAAATAAAATAAAATAAAATAACTAAACTAAAATAAAAAACTAAACTAAAATAAATAAAACCTAAAATAAAATAAACTAAACATAAACCTAAATTTAAAAAAAATAAAATAAATAAAATAAATAAAAAAATAAAATAAACAAAAAAAAATAAAAATTAACTAAATAAAGTTGAACATCTGGGTTACTTGGTTTTAAAAAAATTAAAAAAAATAAAATCTAAACCAATAAACCCTAAACCCTAAAACTCAAAACTAAACCATAAACCTAAAACCCTAAACCTTAAAATAAAACCCTAAACCATAAAAAACCCTAAAAAAAAAGCTAAACTTAAACTAAATAAACCTAAAAATAAAATATATAAGATAACTAAACATAAATAAACTAAAAACTAAAATAAAAACAAACCTAACGTAAATAAAATAAAAATAAAATAAAGAAAATAAAACCTAAATCTAAACTAAAAAAATAAAAAAAACCAAATAAAATAAAAACTAAATGTAAAATAAAATAAAATAAACTTAAAATAAAATAAAATAAAAATTAAATAAAACCTATACCAAAAAATAAACCTAAAATAAATAAAAAATAAAACTTAAACCCTAAATTAAAAAAATAAATGAAAATAAATAAAATAAAAAAATAAAATAAACCTATAAACTAAAATATAATAAACTAAAATAAATAAAACCTAAAATTAAACCTAAAATAAACTATCCTAAAATAAATAAAATAAATTAAAAATAAACCTAAACATAGACTAAATAATAAAACCTAAAAATAAACATAAAATAAAAACCTAAAACCTAAACCTCAAAAAATAAAATAAAAACCTAAACTTAAACCTAAAAATAAATATATAAAACTTAAATAAAAATTATAATATAAAAATAAATCTAAACTAAGAAATAAACATAATAAAACATGACAAAAGAAAACTAAAATAAAAAAATAAACTAAAATAAATAAATTAAATGAAATAATAATAAAATAAACATAAATAAAAATAAAAATAAATTAAAATAAATAAAAAATAAACTAAATAAACTAATTAAGCTAAACTGGTTTACTTAATTAAGAAAAATAATACCTTAAACTCTAAATCTAAACTAAAAACCTAAAAATTAAAAACCTAAACCACAAACCATAACCATAAAACCCTAAATCCTAAACCTAAATGCATAAACCCAAAACTCACTAAACCATCCCTAAACCATCACTGTAAACCCCAAACCCTAAACCTAAAGTAAGAAAATCAATTAAAAATAAACTAAACCTAAAACCTAATCAACCTCCTAAACCTAAACCCTAAAAATGGCGGAACCTTGATGGCGGAACCAAACCAGTCTAGATCTGGTGGAGGTGAAGGTGGATATCATGATGGTGGTGGGATCTTGAGATCTTGAGTGGATATGGAGGTGGTGAAAGTGGTTATGTAAGGCTGGAAGAAGGGAGGTTACAGTGGCGGTGTTAGAGAGATGGGGATATGATGGTGGATCCGCTACTAGAGTGGATGGAGTGGTTACGATGGGGGAAGCGAAGAATGGCGGATCGATGGTTCTTAGAACTATGTCTAAAGAGAGAAATTCTAGTTATCTAGGGTTTTTTTATTTGCTTTATGGGTGCTCATTTTTATCCAAATCATCGTCTTAGAAAATTAGTGTGTTGCTTGGTTAATGAAATCGAATAGAATAAATGATGATTCTTAATTTATTTCTATTAAAACCAAAAATTAAACCCTAAACTAAAACTTGAACCCTAAACCCTAAACCAAAAAACCCTAAATCTAAACCTTAAACCCTACTAACACTAAACCATAAACCCTAAAAACCTAAAAAGCTAAAAACCTAAAAAAAACTAAATAAAACCAAAAAATAAAAATAAATAAACTTAAATCAAAAAAAAAAATTAATAAAATAAAATATAAACTAAAACCTAAACCTAAACTAAAATAAAATTAAATTAAATTTAAAATAAAAAAAAAGAATAAAAGAAATGAAATCCTAAATTAAACTAAAAAATAAAATAAACCTAGAATAAAAAACCTAAATAAAATAAAACTAGAAATAAAATAAAATAAAATAAATTTAAAAATATAATAAAATAAAAACTAAATAAAAAACCTAAAAAATTAAACCTAAAAATAAATAAAATAAAAGCTAAAAATAAAACTAAAAAAACTTAAACTTAAAATAAAATAAATAAATAAAATAAAATAAATAAATAAATAAAACCTAAACTAAACTATAAATAAAATAAAATAAAACTTAAACCAAAACTAAAAAAAATAAATAAAAAAATAAACCTAAAATAAAACTTAAAACCTAAAAAATAAAAAATAAAACCAAGACAAAATAAAAAAATAAAATAAACCTAAAATATAATAAAATAAAACTTAACTAAATAAAACTAAAAAACTTAAAAATAAACTAAAATAAAAACCTAAACTAAAAATAAACCTAAAATAAATAAACTAAATAAAATGAACTTAAAATAAAATAAAGTAAATAAAATAAATATAAAATAAAATAAATAAAATGGGTTTACTTAATTTAAAGAAACCATAAATAAATCCTAAACCTAAACCCTACCATAAACATAACAAACCTAAACCTAAACCAAAATAAAACCTAAACCATAAACCCCCCCAACCTAATAGCATAAAAAAACCTAAACCATAAACCCTAATAAACCAAAAAAACCCAAAAAACCTAAACTGAACAAATAAATTTTAAAATAAACCTAAAACCCAAAACCTAAAAAACCTAAACCTAAACCCTGTGAATGGGAAAAACCTTTATGGCAGGAACATCACCATCAAGCAAGCTTATTTTAGATCTAGTGGTGAAGCCAAAGGTGGAGGCGGCGGTTATCAGAGTGGTGGTGGGGGATCTGGAGGTAATGGTGGATATAAAGGTGGTGGTCAGAGCAGTGGTGGTTATGGAACCATAGAGGTTACAGTCGTGGTGGTCGAGGAGGGAGAGATCGGGGATTTGAAGGTGGATCCCTCTACTCGAGTGATCGAGGTGATTCTGATGGGAACTAGAGAAATTGAGGAACCTCTGATCCAATTTGCTGCTTATGAAACTATGTCTTTACAGTAGAGATGGTTTTATTTATCTAGGGTTTTTAATTTGCTATATATGTGCTCATTTTCGATTTATGTCTTCGCTTGTGTCTTAAAAAACATGGAATGTTACTTGGTTGATGAAATCGAAAAGAAGAAATGTTGAATCTGAATTTGTTCTCTGTTTAAAAAAAAACTAAAAACCCTAAACCATCAATAAAACTTGAAACCTAAACCTAAAACCTAAACCGTAAACGGTAAACCCTAATTCTTAAGCCGAAAAACCTTAAACCCTAAACCCTAAACCCTAAAACCTAAATGCTAAACACTAAACCCTAAAATTGAGAACCCTAAATCCAAAACCCTAAAACCTAAACCCTAAATCCCACACCCTTAACCTAAAACCTTAAAAACCTAAAAACCTAAACCTAAACTAAATAAAATAATAAAATAAAATCGATAAATAAAACCTAAAACTAAATAAAATAAATTCATAAAATAAAATAAAAACCTAAACCTAAACTAAAAAAATTAAAATAAGAAAATTAAAATAAACTAAAATAAAATAAATAAAACCTAACTAAAAATAAAATAAACATAAAAATAAAGAACCTAAATAAAATAAAATAATAATAAACATAAAATAATTAAAACAAACTAAAATAAATAAAATAACTAAATAAACTAAATAAACCTAAACCTACTGCTCAGTTAAAGATCCCACTATGCTAATAAATCCTAAACCTCCAAAACTAAATTCTGTAACTACTCTAGGCCCCAAATCCTGACACCACACACCACTAAACCCTAAAATATAAAATAAAAACACTAATAAAATAAAATAAACATAACCTAAAAATAAAAAAAACCTAAATAAATAACCCTAAACCCTAAGCATTAAAAAAATAAAATAAACTTAAGAATGAAAACCTAAATAAAATAAAATAAATTAAAAATAAACCTAAATGAAAATAAAAAATAAAACCTAAAATAAAACCTAAACTGACCTAAACCTTAAAATAAATTTAAAATAAAACTTAACTAAAGAATAGGCCACTTAGAGGCCTAGCTAAATAAGATAAGAGCTAGCTAAAATAAATAAACCTAAAATAAATAAACTAAACTAAAGATAAAAATCTTAAATATAATAAGATAAATGATTAACTAAATGAGCCCTGGGTTTGCTCAGTTTAAAAGAACCAGGCCCTACAAAATGACCTGGGCCCAAGACACATGACCTCACCTAGGCCATAGGCCACAAAACTGTGCCTGAAAGGCTAAATGTGGGCCCCAGGCCCTAAACTGACCCTGACCTGACCACACCTGCCACTGATCCTGGGACCACTGGGCCCAGGCCTGAAACTGAGGCCACTGAACAAGATCTTGGGCCTTCAACCTGACTAGGTGAAACAGGCCAAAAGCTAGCCCCAACTAAAAGGCCACTGAGCTGAGCCACTAAACTGAGCCCTGAGCCCTGAGTTGTAGCTCAAACCTGACCTTGGGCCCAGGTCTGGGCCACTAGAAAGACTGAGCTAAATAAGACCTAAAATAAGATAAAAGGCTTAAACCTAAGATAAAATAAAGAGCCGGACATAAAACTAAAATAAAATATAATAAAATATTAACAACTAAAATATTATAAATAAAACCTAACCTAATAATAAAATAAACCTAAGAATAAAATCATAAATAAATAAAGATAAAAATAAGCATAAATAAAGAAATAATATGATTAACTAAAATAAATAAAATAAACTAAATAAACTAAATAAACCTAAACCTGTCAGATTTAATTTAAAGACCCAAACCCTCTGACCTACCCTACCACTACCTTACCCAACCCACTGAGCCTAAAGCTAAACCTCCTATCAGGCCCTAAACTGAGCCTAACTAAACCCCAGGCCAAAAGAAACTACACTAAACCTAAACTAAATAAACCTAGATAAAGACATATAAAAAAACTAAAACATAAATAAATAAAATGTATATGTAAATCAAACCTAACTAAACCTATAAAATAAATAATAAAAACTAAAATAAAATGGATAAAATGTAAACTAAACTAAAAAATAAAATAAACTTAAAATAAAACCTAAATAAAATAAAACTTAAACTAGCAAAATTAAAATAAATAAAATAAACCTAAATTAAAATAAACTAAACTAAAATAAATAAAACTAAACCTAAACTAAATAAACTAAACTAATAAATAAATAAAATAAAATAAACTAAAATAAACCTAAACCTAAACTAAAAAATAAAACCTAAAAGTAAATTTAAAATAAAAACCTAGAACCTAAACTTAAAAAACAAAATATAAACCTAAACCTAAAACTAAACATAAAAAAAACCTAAAGCATAAAAATAAAATAAAAATAAAACTCAATTAAAAAATAAACCTAAACCTAAACCTAAACCTAAACCTAAAAAATAAACTAAAAAAACTAAAATAAATAATCAAAATAAAATAAACTGATAAAAAAACTAACCTAAATAAAATGAAATAAAATAAATAAAATAAATAAAAAATAAACTAAATAAACCTAAACTATGTTTGTTTTCAAAAAAAGTAAATCCTAAATCCTAAATGTTAAAGCCTACCCACTGAGCTGACCTTTGTACCACTGAGCCATAAACCATGATCACTGATCCTGACCACTAAATCTAGCCTAAATAGTGAGCCTAATCCATGCTGAGCCACTGACTGAGCCACGGATCCCTGGGCTCTAGGCCCCAAGATCCACCACTCCTGACTTTAGGCCACTTTGAGCCAAAACTGAGCCCTAATCCTAAAGCGTGAGCCCTGACCATGGGTGTGGACCAACCTAAACTGGCTCAACACTAAATCCTGATCACTGAGCCACAGACCAACAACCCCAGGCACCACTCTGAGCCCAGGCCACTGAGCCACCCTGAGGCTCAAAACCCAAACCTAAACTAAATAAAACTAAAATAAATAAATAAATGGACCTAAAGCTAAATAAATTAAAAATAAAATAAAATAAAACCTAAACCTAAACCTAAAATTAAATAAAATAAACTAATAAAAGTAAACTAAAATAAATAAAAAACATAAACTAAATAAAAAATAAAACAAACTTAAGAATAAAAAACCAAAATAAAATAAAAACAAAACATAAAATAAAAAAATAAACCTAAAATAAGTCTAATATAAAATAAAATAAAAACTAAATGGGAACCTAATCTTAAGAATTAAACCTAATAATAAATAAAAAGTAAAACCTAAACCATTAACTAAGAAAAACTAAACCTAAAATAAAATTAAATTAAGCAAAATAAAATAAACTAAACTAAAATAAATAAAACCTAAAATAAACTAAACCTAAACCTAAACCTAATATAAATAAATAAAATAAACTAAAAGTAAACCTAAACCTAACTAAAAAAAATAAAACCAAAAAATAAGCCTAAAATAAAAACCTAAAATCTAAACCTAAACAAATTAAATAAAACCAAATCTAAATCTAAAATAAAAATAAAACCTAAAACTAAAAAAATTAAAATAAAGTCCATTAAAAATTAAACCTAAACATGAAAATAAAGTAAAATAAAAACATAAATTTAAATAAATAAACCTAAAATAAATAAACTAACAAAATAAAAAAAATAAACATAAATAAAATAAAAATAAAAATAAACTAAAGTAACTAAAATAAACTAAATAAACCTATACATCGGGTTACTTAATTTAAAAATAAAATAAAACAAAATCCTAAACCCTAAACCTACCCTAAAATGTTAAACCCTAAAGCCTAAACATTAAACCCTACCCTTGGCCTAAACCTAAACCCTAAAAAGCCTAAATCTTAAAACCAACTAAACTAAACCCTAAACCCAACCAAATACCAAAACTAAATAAAACCTAAAAATAAAATATATAAAATAACTTAAACCTAAATAAAATATGAAAATAAAATAATAACTTAAACCTAAAAAAATAAACTAATCAAAATAAACTAAAATAAAACTAAATAAAACCTAAATCTAAAAAAAAAGAAATAAACCTAATAATAAAAAAACTAAAATAAAATTAAAACTAAATGTAAAATAAAAATAAAATAAAAGTAAAATAAAATAAAATGACAACTAAATAAAAACCAAAAGAAAAATATACCTAAAAATAAATAAAAAATAAAACCTAAACCTTAAACTAAGAAAAAACTAAACCAAAAATAAAGATAAAATAAATAAAATAAAATAAACCTAAACCTATACTAAAATAAAATAAACTAAAATAAATAAAACCTAAACCTAAACCTAAAATAAACTAAACCTAAACCTAAACCTAAACTAAACAAAATAAAATAAACTAAAATAAACTAAACCTAAACTAAAAAATAAAACCTAAAAATAAACAAAAAAATAAAACCTAAACCTAAAAAAAATAAAATAAAACCTAAACCTAAAATAAAAAAAAAATAAAACCTAGGGCTAAATAAAACTAAACTAAAAAATAAACATAATCCTAAACCTAAACCAAATAAATAAAATAAAAATAAAACATAAACTAAAATAAATATTTAAAATAAAATGAAAGTAAATAATAATAAAAATAATAAAAATAAAATAAAATAAAATAAACTAAAATAAATAAATAAATAAACTAAATAAACTAATTAAACCTAAACCTACCGAATTACTTAATTAAAAAAATATAACATTAAACCCTAAATCTTATACCTTAAACTATAAATCCTAAAACCTACACCTTAAAAACCATAAACACTAAACCCTAAACCCCCCTACTCAACCTAACCTAAATCCTCAAATCCTAAACCCTAAAGCATAAACCCAAAACCCTTCACCCCACAGTAAACCCTAAACCTAAATCTCCTAAACCCTAAACCCTAAACCTCACCTAAATTAAACCTAAACTAAACCAAAGTGCATTATCAAATTAAAAAATAAACTTAAACCCAAAAACCTAATAAAACTAAACCAAATCCTAAACCCTAAAAATGGGCACAACCTTAACGACAAGAACATCACCGTCAACCAGGCTCAATCTAGATGTGGCGCTGGAAGTGAATGTGGAGGTGGCGGTTATCATAGTGGTGGTGGGGGATCTAAAAGTGCTGGTGGATATGGAGGTGGTGGTCGGAGCTGTGGTGGTTATGTAGGAGGGAAAAGCGATGAAGGTTACAGCTATGGTGGTGGCGGAGGGAGAGATCAGGGATATGATGGTGGATCTTGCTACTCGAGAGACCGAGGTGGTTCTGATGGGAACTAGAGAAACTGAAGAACGGCCGATCCATTCTGATGCTTATGGAACTATGTCTTTATAGTAGAGACAGTTCTAGTTATGTAGGGTTTTTGATTTACTCTATACATGCTCATTTTTTATTTATGTCGTTGCTTGTGTCATAGAAAACTTGGTGTGTTACTTGGTTTATGAAATCAAAAAGAAGAAATGATGATTCTTAATTTGTTTCAATTGAAAATAAAAAAACTAAAAACATTAAACCCTAAACTAAAATTTGAACCCTAAACTTAAAACCTAAACCCCAAACCATAAACTGTAAACCCTAAACAAAATAAAAAATACTAAACCCTAAAAGGCTAAAAACTTAAACATAAACTAAATAAATCCTAAAAAATAAATAAATAATAAACATAAATAAAAATAAAATAAGATAAAACAAACTAAAATAAAATAAAAACATAAACTAAAACCTAAACCTAAACTTAAAAATAAAATAAAATTAAAAATTAAAAAAACTAAAATAAAATAAATAAAAACCTAAACTAAACTAAAAAATAAAATAAACCTATGAATAGAAAACATAAATATAATAAAAACTAAACTTAAAATCAGAATAAATAAACCTAAAATAAAATAAAATAAAACTAAATAAAAACTTAAATGAAAATAAACACAAAAATAAAACCTCAAAAGAAATAAAATATAAAACCTAAACCCTAAATGAAAAAAAAACTTAAACCTAAAATAGAACTAAAATAAAATAAAATAAAATAAACCTAAGCCTAAGCTAAAAAAACTAAACTAAAATAATTAAAACCTAGCCTAAAACTAAAATAAACTAAGTAAATAAAATAAAATATAAAAAAAATAAATCTAAACCTAAACTAAAAATAAAACCTAAAATATACATAAAATAAAAACCTAAAACTAAACCTAAAAATTAAAATGAAAGCCTAAACCTAAACGAAGAAAAATAAAACATAAACCTCAAAATAAAATAAAATAAATAAACTAAAATATAAACATAAACTAAACTAAACTTAAAATAAATTAAAATTAAACACTAAACTAAAATAAAAAACTTAAAATAAATAAAATAAACTAAATAAAATAAAATAAACCTAAATAAAAGTAAAAATAAAAATAATCTAAAAGATAAAATAAATAAACTAAATACTAAATAAACTAAACTGCCAGGTCTGCTTAATTTTTTTTTAAAACTCACAAACCACTAAACCCTAAAAAATCCTAAACATGAGCTAACTAAACTAAACACTAAGACTAATAATGACAGCCTGATCCTAAGTATCAATCATAGGCCTCTGGGCCTCACTAAACTGAGTCATACTGACTTTAGGCCAGGCCATGAGCCATAAAAGAATCAGGCTCTAGGACCTAAACATGAAATCTGAGCCTAGGCCACTGGGCCTGACCACAAAGATCCCAGGTGAGCACTGAGGCTGAGATGAATAAATGAGCCCGTCTGAGCGCCTGAGGCTAAACACTGATTCTGATCTATAAGGCCCTGACCTAGGCCTTGGGCAGCTAGGCCCAAGGCTGGCCTGAGGCCACTAAATCTTAGGCCCTAAATCTGAGCCATACCACTAAAAATAAAACATACTGATAATAAGACCAAAATAAATAAATAAATAAACCTAAACATAAATAAAATAAAATAAAAAACCTAAACTAAAACCTAAACATAAACCTAAAAATAAAATAAAATAAAAAATAAAACTAAATTAAATAAAATAAAAAACTACTAAATTAAATAAAAGAATAAAAATCTAAATAAAATAAAACATAAAATAAAATAAAATAAACCAAAATAAAATAAAATAACAACTAAATAAAAATCTAAACTAAAAAAATAAAAAAATAAATGTAAAATAAAACCTAAACTAAACTAAAAACTTAAACTTAAGATAAAATAAAATAAAAATTAAATAAACCTAAACCTAAATTAAACTAAACTAAACTAAAATAAATAAAACCTAAACTAAACCTAAAATAAACTAAACTAAACCTAAGCTAAACTAAATAAAATGGAATAAACTAAAATGAACCTAAACCTAAACTAAAATAAAACCTAAAATAAACATAAAATAAAACACAACTAAACCAAAATAAAATAAATAAATAAAACCCTAAACCTAAACCTAAAATTAAAAATAAAACCTAAACTTAAAAATATAATAAAAAAACTAAACTCAAAAAATAAACTAAACGACTTAAAAATTAACTAAAATAAAAACCTAAAATAAATAAACCTAAAATAAATAAACTAAACTAAAATAAGAAAAATAAACATAAAAATAAAAAAAAATAAAAGTAAACAAAATAAATAAATAATATACTAAATATGCTAAATAAGCTGAAAACCTAGGTTTACTTAATTAAAAAAAAAAAACCTTAAATCCTAAATCCTAAATCTTAAACCCTAAACATACAACCCTAAACCCTAAACCCTAAACCCCAAACCTTAATCATAAACTTTAAGTATCTAAATAAAATAAAAAATAAACCTAAATCCTAAGAATGGGCAGAACCTTCATGAGATGAACATCACCATCAACCAGGCTAAGTCTAGATCTGGTGGTGGAGGTGAAGGTGGAGGTGGCGGTTACGTAGTGGTGGTGGGGGAACTGAAGGTGCTGGTGGATATGGAGGTGGTGGTTAGGGCAGTGGTTGTTATGGAGGCAAGAGGAGCTGTAGTGGGGGATCTGGAGGTGTTGGTGAATATGCATTCTCATTTTTTTATCTATGATGTCACTTGTGTCTTAGAAAACTTGGTGTGTTACTTGGTTGATGAAATAAAAAAGAAGAAATGTTGAATCTAAATTTGTTCTCTGTTAAAAAAAACCAAAAATCCTAAACCTTAAATTAAATCCTGAGCCCTAAACCTCAAACCTAAATGCTAAAACCTAAACCCTAAACCCTAAAAATAGTAAACCCTAAACCCTAAACATTAATCCCTAACTCCTAAAACTCTAAAGCGTAAACCACAAACCCTAAACCATAAACACTAAATCTTAAACCCTAAACCCCCCAAACCCTAAAACTAACCCAAACCTAAACCCTAAAAACTAAACCTAAATTAAATAAAACTTAAAAAAATAAAAAAATTAAAACAAAATAAAATAAAATTAAAACATAAACTAAAACCTAAACCTAAACTAAGAAAATTAAAATAAAATAAATAAAACTTAAACTTAAAAAGTAATAAGCCTAAATAAAGAAGAACTAAACATAATATAAAAAATAAACTTTAAAATTAAAATTAAATAAATACCTAAACCTAAAAATGGACCTAAATAAAAATAAAACCTATACTAAACTAAAAAAAAACCTAAACCTAAAGAATAAAATAAACCTAAACTAAACTAAAATAAAATAAAATAAACATAAACTAAATAAAGACTAAACCTAAACCTAAACTAAATAAAATAAAAATGGTCAAATAAACCTAAACTAAACTAAAAAAAAAAATTAAAATAAACTTAGAAAATCTAAAACCTAAACATAAAAAAATAAAATAAAACATAAACCTAAAAAAATAAACCTAAACCTAAAATAAAATAAAAATTAACAAAATAAGCTAAACCTAAACTAAACCTAAAAAATAAACTAAAATAAAAACTTGACTAAAATAAATAAACCTAAAATAAATAAACTATAAAAAATAAAGATAAACCTAAATAAAATTATTAACAAAATAAACTAAAATAATAAAGATATCAACTAAATAAATTAAATATAATTAACCCCAGTTCATGATTAAAATATAAAAACTAATTGAGATTAAAATAAAAAAACTCTAACCAACCCTAAACCCTAAACCACAAAGTAACACAAACCCTAAACCCTAAACCCCAAACCCACCAGACCATAAACCTAAACTACAAAACCCAAAGGAACTTAAAATATAAACTAAATAACCAAAATAAAAGAAATAATAAAACTTAAACCTAAATTAAATTAAAAAAATAAAATAAAATAAAAAAAACCTAAAAAGAAATAAAAAAAATTAAAACCTAAACTAAAGAAAACCTAAAACTAAAATAAAAAAATAAAATAAACCTAAACCTAAAACTAAAAAGCTAAACTAAATAAAACCTAAACCTAAACCCTAAAATAAATAAAATAAAATAAAAAAATAAACCTAAAACCTAACAAAGATAAAACCTAAAATATAAACCTAAAACTTAAACTAAAAGATAAAATAATAACCTAAACCTAAACCTAAAAAATAAAAATAAAACCTGAAAGAAAAAATAAAATAAAATAAACTAAAAAAATAAACTAAACTTAAAAAATAAACTAAAATAAAACCTAAACTAAAATAAATAAACCTAAAATAAATAAACTAAATTAAATAAAAAATAAAAAATAAATATAAAATAAAATTAAAATATAATAAAATGAAATAAATAAATAAATAAACTAAATAAATAAAATGAACATAAATTCTTGGTTTACTTAATTTTCTTTAATAAAAACCCTAAAAACTAAACCCAAACCCAAATGGTAAATCCTACCCTAAAACTACAACCCAAATCCTAAGCCCTAAAAACCTAAACCCTAAACCCTAAACAGAACCTTAAGCCTAAATGCTAAAAAATTAACCTAAAACCATAAACCCTAAAACCACTAAACCTTTCCTTTCTTAACATAATCTATGCAAATCTACTCTGGTGGGGTGGGACAACTAAACGTCTACATCTAGGCTCTCTAATCTTATCTGCCCGATACTCTCCATATACTCATTTTGCATTCTATCTCTAGAGTAAAGCCACTCATCCACCTAAGCATCCTCATCTCAGCACTTAGTCTTATGCTTCTCTTTTGTTGGTAACATTATGCACCATAAGTCATTGGGGTCTTACCACCATCTTATAAAATTTTCCCTTAAGTTTAAGTGGAACTTTTCTATAACATAATAGGCGGATGCATTCCTCCACTTCAACCATCCAACTTGAATTCTACTAATAACATCTCCATCTATTTCACCATCATTTTGAGCATAGAGCCTAAATATAAATGCTCACACTTATTAATGACTTGATCACTAATGTGAGAACTACCACTAGAACTTATAAAATTACATTCCATATATTGTTTTAGATCTACTTAAATGAAAACCTTTAGACTCTAGTTGACCTCCATAACTCAAGTTTTGTTGGACTCCCTCTCTAGTCTTATCAAGAAGAATGTCATCGACAAAGGCATACACCAAGGTACATCTTCTTGTAAATGCTTAAGAACATCCATAACTAATGTAAAGATAAGGTCTTAAAGATGATCCTTGATATAATCCAACTGAAATAGGAAAATATTTTGCCAATCCTCCTTGTGTTTGGACACAAGTAACAGCTCTTGTATACATATCCTTAATGACGTGAATATAACCAATATTAACTCCTTTTTGTTCTAGAACACTCCAAAGAACATCTCTTGAAACTTTATCATAAGCTTTCTATAAATCAATAAATATCATATTTAGATCCTCCTTACTTTCTCTATGCTTCTCCATCAAACCCTTAATGTATAGCATCCATAGTCGATCTACTGGCATGAAACCAAGCGATTGTGAGAAACTTCTATATCACATCGTAACTTGCTTAATTACTCTCTCCCATAATTTTAATGTATGGCACATTAACTTAATTCCTCTATAATTTGCACACTCTTGTGCATCACCATTATTCCTAAATATAAGAACCAACAAACTCTTTCTCCACTCATCGACATCTTTTAGTCTTTAAAATGACATTAAAAGATTTGTAAATAAGAAATTCCTTGATCTCCTAAACATTTCCACACTTCTATTGGAATATTATCAGGTCTTTTCGCATTTCATTTTCTTTAAAGCTTCACTAACTTGAGTTACTAATCTGATGATAAAATGAAATTCTCTATTTTTGTTTAGGGTATTAAGGTTTAGAAATCAATTGTACTTTCAAATCCTTCATTGAAAAGTTTTCAAAATACCTCATCCACCTATTTTCAATATCCTTTTCTAAAAGGTATTTTATTATTTTCATCCTTAATACACCTCACTTGAACTATGTCTTTACTTCTCTATCTCTTTGGTTGGCTAACTTATACATACATCTTTCACCTTCTTTGGTATCTAATCTATTGTATAAATCACTAAAAGCTAAATTTTTTGCATCATATATTGCTTTCTTAGAATCTCTACATGCCACTTTATATCTTTCCCAATTCTCTAAGTTTTTACATTTAAACCAAGTTTTATAACAACACTTCTTATTCTTTATCTTTCTTGCACACTCTGACTCCACCACCAACTATTCTTATTAAAAGAAGCTTTTCCTTTTGATTCTCCAAGCACATCTTTAGCAACTTGCTTAATTTCACTTGCTATTTTTTCCCACATAATGTTAGCTTCCTCATGAACATCCCAAATTCTAATCTCTTGTAGCTTGCTCTTAAAATATTTATTTGTGTTCTTTAAGTGTCAGATCTAATTCTAGGATAATAATTTGGTTTATTTTTTCTCTTACAACCTTTCATCTTAAAATCTAAACTAACGATCAATGTTGGGGGACACTTAAAGAACTAAATTAAAACCTAAACCTAAACATAAACTTAAACTTAATCCTAAAAATAAAATAAAATAAATAAAAACTTAAACTAAAGTAAAAAATAAAATAAACCTAAAAAAACCTAAATAAAATAAAAAATAAATTAAAAATAAAAATAAAATAAACCTAAAATGAAATAAAATAAAAATTAAATAAAAAACTAAACTAAAAATAAATAAAAAAATAAAAACTAAACCAAAAATAAATAAAATGAAATAAACCTAAATCTAAAATTAAATAAACTAAACTAAAATAAATAAACCTAAACTTAAACCTAAAATAAACTAAACCTAAACCCTAAAATTAAAATAAAATAAAATAAATAAACAAACTAAAAAATAAAACCTAAAATTAACCTAAAATAGTAACAAAACTTAAACCTAAAAAAAAAAAAATAAAAAAACTTAAACCTAAAAAAAAATAAAACCTAAACTTAAAATTAAAATAACAATAAAACTAAACTAAAAATAAACATAAACCTAAACCTAAACCAAAATAAGCTAAAAGAAATCTAAACTAAAATAAATAAATAAAATAAATAAATAAAATAAATAAAATAAAATAAACATAAATAAAAATAAGAAATAAAATAAAATAAAATAAATAATGAATAAATAATCTAAAAAAATCTAAACCTAATGGTTTAATTAATTTAAAATAAACTAAACTAAACTTGGACCACACAGGCTTTAACTAAAATAAACCCTGCTAAACCATTTTTTTGACTAGACCCTGGGCCATGACCCTGAGCCTAAACAATACTGGGCTTGGGCCACTAAGACCCTAGGCCCCCCCAGACCTTCCACCCACCCACACTGAGCCCAAAACCAACCAAAACCACTGATCTTGAGCTGACAACCCCAGAAAACTGACCCTAAGGCCTAGGCCTAAGACCCTACCTCTGAGCCCTACCCTAAAGGCATAAAACCTGGGGTTAGCTAAAATTAAACCTAAAATAAACTACATAAACTAGGCACGAAATACAAAATCAAAACCTAAAGATAAAATAATACAAACTAAATAAAATTAAAAACAAATTTAAATAAAACAAAATAAATAAAAACTAAAATAAATAAAATAAACTAAGTAAACTAAAATGACCTAAATCTTGGGTTTGCATTTAAAAGGCATCACAATCCTAAACTGAGCTACCCTAGGCCCAAAATTAACCATGAGCCCTAGGCACGACCTGATGCTAACCCTAAACCCTAGGCAGAAGCCATAAAGTCTCTACAAACCCTAAACCATAAACCCCAAGGCCCCTGAGCTTTAATCCCCCTGAGCCCTAAAGGGCATAAAACCTAACCAATCCTACAAAGCCTGCACTACCAAACCTTAAACCCACAAGCAACTCTTGGCCCTAAACCCACAAACCCCCACATTAAACCTAAACTTAAAGTAACTAAATAAATTAAAAGATAAACCTACATAAAACCTAATAAATCTAAACCTAAACCTAAGTTCTTGGTGGCGGTCATCATTCGCATTGACCTCTTACCCTTTATACACATCACCAAACCCACCCACCATCCTAGACCTCGACCTCATGCTCTGGCGATTCCCCTTTTCCCCTCTCATTTTTTGCATTCTAATCGATGCTTGATGGCTGTTTGGCGTGATTCACACTGGATTTTTCTCTGGAAACGATGGCCGCTGGCCACTTTCTTGTTTTACTTGGAGTGATACTGTGGCTAGGCATCTTCCCTGTTGATTCCATGGGGAAAACTGACTGATCCTATGGATCCTAATTGGGCATCAACTACCTTGTCTTTGGCTGCTTTGAAATCATTGAAAGACGTCCTTTCTAGTAAGGATAGTTGTTCAGGTGAGTCCCTGAAACTTATTTTGACTTCTTTTCAAGGCATGTATGTGGTTATGTGCTCTGATCTGATTGTGGAAAAGCTTGCTAAGCCATTTGAATTCACTTTGGTTGGAAAGTTTACTCTTCCTAGGCTGAATCTAGAAAACATTCACTCTTTCTTTCATAGTCTGACACTTTCAGGTACTTTTAGGATTAGTTTAATTGATCCTCGCCACATTTTGATTTAGTTAACAAATGATTTGGATTACTCATGTGTTTTTCCTCATCATTCTTATTTTATTTTCAATTTCCAAATGAGGTTGCTAAAATGGACTCCACTATTTAATATTAGGGAAGAATCCCCAATCGTTATGGTTTAGATTTCTCTCCCCAATATGTGAATTCATTTCATTAATCATTAATTTCTTTTTACTGTGGGTGCTTTATTTGGTCGGCCATTATAAATTGATCAGGCAATAGCTACAAAATCTCAACCTTCTCTGGCTAGAATCCTTATTGAATTGGACATTACCAAGAAGTACCGCAAAGAAATCTAGTTGGGATCTAAAAATTATGGTTATATGCAGAAAGTTGATTTTAAAAATTTCCCTGCCTTTTGTTCTCATTGTAAAATCCATGGGCATGATAACTCTAAATGTTCCATTCTGCATCCTCACCTAAAAGAAAATTCCTTTTAAAACTATTGTTATTTACAAACCCAGGTGAACTATTAAATATAAAAAGTTTATTTAGAAAAAATTATTCATTGAATGTTCCTAATAAGGCTATTTTACCCCTTATTTCTTTTATGCAATTGAAGGTTTCTAATGTGGAAAATAATAATTTCTCTAAACTTTTGGATGATAATTCTATTTCCTCTAAGTCAATCCTCACATCCATATCGGTTGTGATTGACAAAAATGATGCTTTAATTGAAAATATTAATGAGGATATCAACTTTATGCATCATTCAAATTCAATGGAGTATATGGCTTTGGTTTCTCATGATATTCAGTTTGAAATTTTTGACTTTACTTTAGTTCATGTTGATTTAAATTCTCAAAAAGATTTGGTTTTGTCAAATAATTTGGGTATTGAAGAAGAAGGGTTGGATGTTCAGACTTGCCTTCTTAATAAATTTGTTTTGCTTCCCTCGCTTGCTATACCCGATGCTCATTTTCCTTTAATAAATTCTAATAACTTGGAAGAAGGAGAACTCACTTCTATACAAGAAACTTCCCCTAAATCTGTGACTAATGTTGCTAAATCCTTCACGGATGATGATTTTATGGGAAAAGGAAATGGTTTCCAAACTTATAATGCTAAAAATAAAAAAATTTTAAAAACATCCCTACCAAATTGTCCAAAAACACTTGATCTACTTCAACCTCCCTCTCCTCTCTTAATTAACCTTGTCTTAACCCCTTTTTTATTTCCTTATGTTTAATTTTTTTGTTTGGAATGTTAGAGGGATCTATACCTTATCTATTCATAACCGTATTAGAAACATTTATCGTATTCATAATATTTCTTTACTTATTATTTTGGAGCCTCTTATTCATGCAAACAAAATTAACCATGTTGCCAAAATGATCGGTTTCAATAAATTTTTCTCTAATATTAGTAATAAAATTTGTTGTTTTTGAATTAATTTTGTGGAGGTTTCTATTCATGATGATTTTCAACAAGTTGTCAATGCTCAAATATCTTATGGTGACTATTGTGTTTTGGGCTCTTTTGTCTATGCATCTTGTAATAGATCTAGTAGAAATTTTAATTGGGAAAATTTGAAGAATTTTGCTACCTCTATCAATATTCCTTGGTTTGTTCATGGGGATTTCAACACTATTTTATTCTCTTCTAAATGAAGTAGTGGTTGCTCTCCTGATATTCATTCCAAGGAATAATTTTCCAATATGATCCTTGATTGCACTTTGATTAATATTGGCTTTAAAGGTTCAAATTTTACTTGGTAAAACTCTAAACTTTTGCAAAGGTTGGACCAGAGCCTTTTTAATACTCATTGGATTACTCAATGGCCTATTACTTTTGTCGATCATTTAAGCAAAACCTTATCAGATCATGATCCTTTTTTGGTTTCTATTAAAGATAACTCTAATAGAATAAAACTTTTCTCTCATATTAGATTTCAGAACATGTCGATTTAGCATATTGATTTCTTTAATGTTGTGGCTAAAAATTGGAAAGCTCCCTTACATCTTGACAATTCAATTATGGGGATGAATAGATTTTTGTTTAAGATTAAAAGACTTAAACAAAATTTGGGTTTATGGAACAAGCATTATTTTAAAAACCTTTTTTCTAATATCAAACCAATGGAAAAATTGGTTTGTGATCTTGAAGTCTCTGTTATGTCTGATCCTACTAAGATTATGGACTTGACTGAGGTGAAAGATAAACTTGTTAATTATCAAAATATGAAAGAGACTTATTAGTGCTAAAAAGTTGCTAGAAAACATATTATGGATGGTGACAGAAATACTAGATATTTCTATGCTTTAGTTAATAAAAAGAGTGCTTTAAATAATATTCAAAAAATTCAAGATGACAATGGAAAATGGATTATAAAGAATAATGATATTAAGGATTTGACCATTAATTACTTTAGAAATATGCTTAATAAGAGTTTCTCTTATGAAGCTATTTCTAAATCACACTTGATTCCTTCTATTATAACCAATAATGATAATGAATTGCAAAATATTGTACTTAACGAAGAGGAAATTTTTAAAGTTCTAAATAGCATGAACATAGATTCTGTTGCTGGTCCGGAGGGTTTCACTACCCAATTTTTTCAAAAATGTTGGTCTATTATCAAAAATGATTTGGTTGAGGATGTGGTTGATTTTTTTAATGGTAATCCTTTTCCTAGATATTTTTCTAGCACTTCTATTATTCTCATACCTAAGAAAGATCAACCGGACTATTGGACTGATTTTAGACCTATTAGTCTGTGCACCTTCTTCAATAAGTTGATTTTCAAAATTCTAACTAATAGGCTCAGTGCTTTACTTCATAGGATCATCTATCTAAATCAAAATAGTTTTTTTTATAAGTAGATCTATTTCTGATAATATTCTACTTGCTCATGAATTAATTCATGATTTAGATGCTAAGACTAGAGGTTACAACATTCTATTCAAATTAGATATTACCAAAGCTTTTGATAATATCTCTTGGGATTTTCTTATCCATATTCTAAATTTATTTATGTTTTCTAATAAATTTATCATTCTTATTAAAAATTGTATTTATAATGCTTGGTTTTTTATTTTTCTTAATGGGAAAGCCTTGAGATTCTTTCCTTCTTCCCATGGCCTAAGACTAGGGGATCCTCTATCTCCTTCCTTATTTATTATTGTTGTTGAGTACTTATCTAAGAGCATCAACGATATATTCTTAAACAATCCTAGAATGTATTATAGAACTCTTGGTGGTCTTCATGTTTCTCATTTAATCTTTGTAGATGATTTCATTATTTTCTGCAATGCTTCTATTCATCATATCAAGAATCTCAAGATTTTTTTAAATAAATTTGGTACAGAAAGTAGTCTATCTATCAATGATAACATTTGCTATTTTATTACTTCTTCAAGCATCTCCAATAATTAAATTAATCAAATCATGTATATCACTAACTTTAAACATCAACACCTTCCTCTTAAGTACTTGAGTGCACCTTTTTTTAAAGGTCCAAAATGATCCCATCTTTCTAATGAGTTAATTCAAAGAATTTTAAACAAAATTTTTATTTAGGAATTTCAATTACTTTTCTTTGGTGGCAGGCTCACTATTCTTAAAAGCACTCTTAATTTAATGCCTCTTTATTTGATTCAAACTATTATCCCCACTAATGTTACTCTTATCAGAATTGATCGCTTGCTTAATAAATTTTTTTGGGGATCCAATAATTCTACTAAAAGAATGCATTGGACTTCCTGGCATAAATGTTATGGTCCCTTGGGTAAAGGTGGTCACGTTTTCAAACTGATTCATGAAGCTATTACGCCTTCTCTCATAAGCTCTGGTGAAATTTTAGAAATAATGATAGCCTTTGGGCTAATTTTATGATGAAAAAATATTTCCAAGGTAAACACCCTCTTATATGTGCTTATAAAGTTGGTGACTCTCCAATTTGGAAAAGGCTTTGCTCCATTAAATGGCTTGTTGAACCATTAATATCTTTGGGTATTCATTCAAGTTCTTCTTTCTTTTGGCAAGACAACTAGATTGGCAATGGCTATATTGACTTCCTTTTATCTACCCACTCTACTGCAGCTATCAAAGTTAACTTTTTCTAGCATAATAACACTTTGAATGAGAACAAAATTGAGAATTATATCCCTGTTTCTCTTTTAAACAACTTTAGAAATATCCCTATTATCTCTAACAAACATGACCAAATTCTCTTTAAGCTTTCTTACAATGGTGATTTTGTTCTTAAAGAGGTTTGGACTATTATTAGAGATAAGCAAAACTCCTATAATGTTTTCATTGAACTTTAGAACAATGTCATTCCCATTTCTTATTTAGTTTTAGCTTGGAGGATTTTGAATAACTTTATTCCTGTGGACTCTTTGCTCTAGAATAAAGAGTTTATTCCCTTCAAAGTGCTATTGTTGCTTTCATATTGAAAATGTTAATCATGTTCTTGTCAATGGTGCTATTGCTTCTAAATTATGGTTATGGTATGATGATTTATATAATACTAACTACTTTCATGGCTCTCTATCCATATATGAACTTCTTGAAGTCTGTTTCCAAAAAATTATGAAAGGTCATATCAAAGTTCTTGTTATTATTACCCTTATATGGTTCATCTTGATGGACAGAAATGATGCAAAATATCATGGCATTCCTTTGAGCCTTAAAAGGATCCTGGCTAGAACCAAAGATAAAATTCATGCTGTTTAATGCCAATCTTATTAGTAACATTCATTTTAGAAGCTATAAATTTGTGGCTAAAAAATTGGGTGTCATTCTGCCTGATGTTGACTTTTATAAAAGAGCAAGGATTATCCATTGGATCAAACCCAAAGAAAATTTGATTAAAGTGAATACTGATGGTTCTATTGCTTCTAATAAATATGGTTGTTGTGGTATTCTTAGGGATTCTAAAGGTATTGCCATTTGTTCTTTTACGTATCCTCTCAAAGCCTGTTCAGTTATCTATGTTGAGCTTATACTTGTCAACAAAGCTATTAAAATTTGTTCGAATAAAGGTTTCCTCAACATCTGGATTGAAGTTGATGTGCTCTTGCTTCTTAACATGCTAAACTCTAATAGAATAGGAAATGTTGATTTATTTTATCTTTTCAATCATACTAAAAATCTTCTTTCTGAAGTTTGTTATAAAATTTCTCATTTCCTTTGTGAAGGTAATGCCTGTGCTGATTTCTTAGCAACTTTAGGTGCCAAATTAACTGATTTCACTTTATTTGACAATCAAAATTTGCCTAAACTATTAAGGGGTTTGGTCAATCTGGACAACACTGGATTACCTTATTGCATATTATAATTTTTTTGGCTTGGTTTTATCAGTTGGTTTTTGATGAGCCATTGCTTTTGGTTCCCCTTTCATAAACCCTCTTTGGGTTGTGGTTATTTACTTATTTTCACTCTTGGGCTGCTAGGTTTTTTATTTTGAGCTCTTGCTTTTGGATTGGCCTAATGGTGCTACACGGTGGTTCTAATTTTTTTTTACTGGGTTATTTTGGTTTTCATCTAGTGGTTTTGTTTGCTTGGTGCGTGATTATTATTGCTTGGTTGCTTTTAGTGACCTTCATTTGGGTGGCTTTTCTTATTTTTTTATATGGTGTTTGCCATATTTTTGGGCTTGTTGCTTTTTAGTTTTTTTTTATTATTGTGGTTGGCTAGGTGGACTTGTTGTTGCGGCTAGGTGTTTTGGGTGTTAGCTAGGGTTGGTTAGCTTTTATTTTGTTGGTCTCTTGGTGGCAAATCAGGAGAATTTGTTGGTGGTCTAATTTTGGATTGGATTTGGCAAGGTGGAGGTTATTTTTTGACTGTTACTTCTTCTTTTTTTTGGATTGGGTTTTGAGGGTCGATTTTGCTAGTTTGGGTTTGTTTCTTTTAGTTGTAGTTTTGGCCTCTTCTTAGTAGTACTTTTATTTTTTTGTTGCTATTTTGGGTATTTGTGATAGCTATTTAGTGGCTGTTGTTTTGCTTTGGGATCTAGTGACATGGTTTGGTGTATTGGTGCTTAACTTGGCCGTGATTATGATGCTTGTACTCATTAATATTTCTCTTGCTTTTTGTTGTCTACTTTGGTGGTGTTCATTTTATTGCTATTGCTCTTGATGGATGGCTTTTAGTCTGTCTTACTATCTTCGCTTCATTTTGTTTTTGGATGGCTATTTATCTCACCTGGATCAGAATTTATGCTACTTTGGTTGGGTTTGGTGGATGTTGTTGTTTGCATCTGCCCTTTTCCTAATTATCTTGGGTTGTTTTGGCATGATTGATGTTGATGGTCTTTTCACTGATTTCGATTTTCTGCTATTGTGGTGGTTGGCTAGGAGGCTAAGTTGGCTGGCTGGGTTGGTTAGTTATGTAGGCTAGCTAGGTTTGTTGGATGGGTGGATGTTTTGGCCTTTCTTTTCTGCTCTCTTAGTGACATGCTAGTTGGCCTACTCTTGCTATGGTTCTCCTCTATTGGCTGCTATTGCTTCCTTTTTTTTGGTTTAGGTGACAGCCTTGCTGCCATTCCTGTTTGCTAGTGAAGGATATGAGCTCTTGTGTTTTTTCTTATTGGTCTTGGTTTTTTCTGGTTTGTGTTGTTTAGGTCATTATGCTTGCTCCCCTTTGATGTTGTTATTCTTCTTTGGTGGTGTTCCTACTGTACTGCTGCTATCCTTGATGGTTGGTTGATCTTCTACCTTATTGGGATTATTTTTTTGGTGGCTTTGTGGTTGGCTATTATGTCTACTGCTTGGAGGAGTTTGCAGCCTTGCAGGATGATGGACTTGGGATGATGGGCTACAAGAGGTATGTTGGCAATGATGGCCTTGATATTTCCCTCTCTATCTTCTTTTGGCTAGTAGCACTACATGTAATTGTAACTCTTCTTCAGAAGTTTGGAATCTTACATATAGTGTTGCTCCTCGAGATGATTATAACTAAGCCTGAGCCTATTTTTACTTTGCACCTTTTCTTTTCTCATACTCTTTATGCTTGCTTAATTTTACTGATCCTTTCAATAGTATGTTGCAGATTTCTTCTATAGGTTTGGAGAATTTTGCAGGTAGATCTTGCTGGTATCAAAAGGACCTAGTGGATGTTGCTGTTGTGCACATGGATATGTTGTTGTTGCTGATTTGGTTTTGCTTTTATTTTTTTCCTTATATTATTGTAATAGTTAGGGGGTTTATCTCTTCAGGACTTATTATGGCTCTTTGAGCACGAGATTAGAGATTTAACCCCTCTAAAGACTTTGTACTTTTTCATTGTAGCAATAAAATTCCCCAAATTTCTTTAAAAAGAAAAATTTAAACTCTAAGAATAGGCAGAACCATGACAGCAAAAACATCACCATCAACTAGGCTTAATCTAGATCTGGAAGTGGAGGCGAAGGCAGAGGCGGCAGTTATCACAATGGTGGTGGGTGATCTGGATGTGCTGGTGGATATGGATGTGGTGGTCGGAGCAGTTGTGTTTATGGAGAAGGGAGGAGTGATGGAGGTTACCGCCATGGTGGTGGCGGATGGAGAGATTTAGGATATGATGGTAGATCCCACTACTCAAGAGGCCATGGTGGTTTTGATGGAAACTAGAGAAACTGAAGAATGGCTAATCCGATCTGCTGCTTATGGAACTGTGTCTTTACAGTACAAACAGTTCTAATTATCTAGGGTTTTTTATTTGCTTTATGAGTGCTCATTTTTTATCTATGTCATCAGTTGTGTCTCAGAAAACTTGGTGTGTTTCTTGGTTGATGATATCGAAAAGAAGAAATGTTGATATGAATTTATTCTATGTAAAAAAACCAAAAACTTAAAGCGAAACACAGACTAAACCTAAAACCTAAACCCTAAACCACAACCTAAACTAAACCCTAACCTAAACCACTAAACCACTCTAAAACCATAAACCCTACCATCCCTACCACTACCAAATCTGAGTGCTAAAAAGCCTAAAAACTGAGCCTAAACCACTATGAGCACTGAGTCACTAAAACCCCAGGCCACCTAAGCAAAACACTAACTCACAATCTGGAGTCAATGTTCTGGGCTCTGGCTCTGATGCCTAAACTGAGCCACAAAGAAAGCCAGAGGCCTGACCCTGAGGCTGAAACTGAGGTGATCTGAATGAGGCCACTGGTGACCAGTGGGTGATCCTGAGTGCTAGACCCCTGCAGGTCTGAGCCAGGCCTGGGCTGAGCCCTACCTGACCTGAGCCATAATACTAAGCCAAGACCCTGGGCATAAACCTGGGCTTGAGCCCTAAATCTCCTGACTGACCTACTAAATCTGATAAGATAAAAGACCTAAACCTAAATAAAATAAAATAATAAAGAAATAACATAACTAAAACCAAAATCAAAACTAAATAAAATAAAATAAACTAATAAAATAAACTAAAATAAAATAAATAAAACCTAAACTAAAATAAAATAAAATAAACCTATGGATAAAACCTAAATAAAATAAAACTAAGCGTAAAATAAAAATAAAATAAAACTGATAAAATTAAAAAAACTAAATAAAGAAAACCTAAACCTAAAAAATAAACCTTAAAATAAAACTTAAAAAATAAATCAAAAAAATAAACCCAAACTAAAAAAAAACTTAAATAATAAAAATAAACAAAATAAAATAAACATAAAAAAACTAAAATAAACAAAACTAAAATAAATAAAACCTAAACTTAATCTTAAAATAAACTAAACCTAAACTAAATAAAATAAAGAAATAAAAAATAAATCTAGTATGAAATAAATCTTAAAATAAACCTAAAATAAAAACATAAAACCTAAACAAAAAAATAAAATAAAATAAAAAACCTAAACCTCAAAAAAAATAAAATAAACAAAACCTATAAATATAAAATAAAATAAAACTCAACTAAAAATAAACTAAACCCGAAAAAAACTAAAATAACATAAGCTAAAATAAATAAACCTAAAATAAATAAACTAAACTAAATAAAAAATAAAATAAACTTAAATAAATAAAAATACAATAAACTAAAATAAACAAAAATAAACTAAATAAATAAACTAAACCTCTGGGTTTGTAATTAAAAAAACCATAAATCCAAAATCCTACTAAATGCTAAACCCTACAACCCTAAACTAGCCCACCCTAAACCATAAACCACTAAAAACAATAACCCCCAAAACCTAAACCCAAAAGCATAAACCTAAACCCTAAACCCAAAACCCCAAAACCTAAACCTAAATCTGGCAGTAAAACTAAACTTAAAAAACTAAATAAATTAGAAAATAAACCAAAATAATAAACCTAATATAATTAAACCTAAAACTAAACTCTAAGAATGGGCAGAACCTTGACTACAGGAACATCATCGTTAACCAGGTTCAGTCTAGATCTAAGGGTAAAGGCGATGGTGGAGGCGATGGTTATCGCAGTGGTTGTGGGGGATCTAGAGGTGTTGGTGGGTATGGAGGTGGTGGTCGGAAAGAAGGGTTATGGGGAGGTGGGAGGAGATGGAGGTTACAAACTGCGTGGTGGTGGGCAGATCGGGATATGATGGTGGATCCGCTACTGAGAGGGTGTGGTTTTGATGCGAACTAGAGAAACTGAAGAACGGCCGATCCGATCTACTGCTTATGGAATTTTGTCTTTACATTAGAGACAATTCTAGTTATCTAGTGTTTTTGATTTTCTCTATGCAAGCTCATTTTTTATCTATGCCATCGCTTATGTCTTAAAAAACTTGGTGTGTTACTTAGTTGATGAAATTGAAAAAAAGAAATGTTGAATTTAAATTTGTTCTCTGTTAAAAAAAAACAAAAAACCCTAAACCCTAAAATAAAACTTAAACCCTATAACTGAAACACAAACCCTAAACCTTAAACATTAAGCCCTAAACCCTAAAAACCCTAAACCATAAACCCTAAACCCTAAACGCTAAACCTTAAAACCCTAAACCCTAAACCTTAAACCCTAAACCCGAGACCTAAGCTCTAAACTCTAAACCCTAAACACTAAACCTTAAACCTTAAAAAAACCTAAACCCTAAACAAACCCTAAAACCTAAATGAACCATAAACCCTAAACACTAAACAACCCTAATCCCTAAACCCTAAACCCTAAACCCTAAACCTTAAAAAACCCTAAACCCGATACCTTAAATAAAAAAAATTAAAAAAGGCCTTAACCCTGAACCCTAAACCTAGAACTCTAAACCCTAAACCTTAAACCCTAAAACCCTAAACCCTAAACCCTAAACCCTAAAACCTAAACCCTAAACACAAAACCCAAAAATCCTAAACACTAAACCCAAACCATAAACCCTAAAACCTATAACCCTAAACCCTAAACCCTAAACCCTAAACCCTAAACCCAAAACCCTAAACCTTAAACCCTAAACCCTAAAACCTAAAAACCTAAACCTAAACTAAATAAAAACTAAAAATAAGATAAATAACTAAACCTTAACCTAAATAAAATAAAAAACTAAAATAAAATAAATACCTAAACTAAAACCTCAACCTAAACTTAAATCTAATCTTAAAAAAAATTATTAAACTAAAATAAAATAAATAAAAATCTAAACTAAACTAAAAAATAAAATAAACCTAAAATTAAAAAACTTAAATAAAATAAAACGCAAATGTAAAATAAAAATAAAATAAACCTAAAATAAAATAAAATAAAAACCTAAATCTAAAATGTGAACTTAAAAATAAAACATAAAATTAAATAAAAAATAAAATCTAAACCCTAAACTAAAAAAAACCTAAACCTAAAATAAACAAAATAAAATAAACCTAAACCTAAACTAAATTAAACCAAGCTAAAATAAATAAAACATAAACCTAAACCTGAACCTAAACTAAATAAAAAAAATAAAAAAAATAAACCTAAACGTAAACTAAAAAAAATACCTAAAATATAAACCTAAAAAAATAAAATAAAAACTTAAACCTAAATGTCAAAATAAAATATAAATCCTAAACCAAAAAATAAAATAAAAATAAAACTAAAGAAAAAAAAACATAAACTTAAACCTAAACCTAAAAAATAAACTAAAATAAATTAACATAAAATAAATAAACTAAACTAAATAAAATTAAAAAAATGAACCTAAATAAAATATAAAATCAAACTAAACTAAAATAAATAAAAATAAACTAAATAAAACATAACCTAACGGTTTACATAAACCCTAAACCCTAAACCCTAAACATACAAACTTAAACCCTAAACCCTATAAAACCCTAAACCCTAAAACATAAACCCTAAACCTTAAACCCAAAACCCTAAACTAACCCGAAACCTTAAACCCTAAAACCTAAACCTTAAACCCTAACCCTAACCCTAAACCCTAAACCTTAAAATCTAAACCCTAAAACCTTAAACCCTAAACTCTAAACTAGCCCTAAACCCTAAACCCTAAACTCTAAAAACCTCAAACCATAAAGCCTAAACCCTAAACCCTAATCGCTAAACTAACTCTAAACACTTAGCTAACCCTAAACCCTAAACCCTAAACCCAAAACCCAAAACCCAAAAAACCCTAAACCCTAAAGCCTAAACACTAAACCTTTAACCCTAAACTCTAACCCTAAACCCAAAACTTAAAACCCTATACCCTAAAACACTAAACCCTAAACCCTAAACCCTAAAACTAAACCCTAAACCATATGCCCTAAAAACATAAAAACCTAAACCTAAAGTAAATAAAACCTAAAAATAAAATAAATAAAATAACCTAAACCTAAAAAAGTAAAAAAAAAATAAAAACCTAAAGTAAAACCTAAACCAAAACATAAAAAAAATAAAAAAAATAATAAAAATTTATACTAAAATAATTAAAAACCTAAACTAAATTAAGATAATAAATTAAACCTAATAATAAAAAACCTAAATAAATTAAAAGTTAAACTTAAAATTATAATACTAAACCTAAAATAAAATAAAAATAAATAAACCTAAAATTAAATAAAATAAAATAAAAACTAAATAAAAACCTAAACCTTAAAAATAAACCTAAAAATAAAACCTAAAAAGAAATTAAAAAATAAAACCTAAACCCTAAACGAAAAAAACCTAAACCTAAAATAAAAATAAGATAAACAAAATAAAATAAACCTAAACCTAAACATAAACTAAAAAATAAAACCTAAACCTCAAAAATAAAATCAAAATAAAACTCAACTAAAAAATAAACCTAAACCTAAATGTAAACCTGAAAAATAAACTAAAATAAAAACCTAAACTAAAATAAATAAAATAAACTAAATAAAAATAAAAATTAACCTAAAAAAATAAAGTAAACTAAAATAAATAAAAAATAAACTAAATCTACTATATAAACCTAAACTTACTAGTTTACTTAATTTAAATAAATAAACCTTAAACTCTAAATCCTAAATCCTAAACCCTAAACCTACAACCCTAAACCCGAAACCCTAAACCCCACACCCTAAGAAACCTAACCCCCTAAACCCTAAACCATAAACCCTAAAATAATAAACCCTAAACCCTAAACTCTAAACCATAAACCCTAAACCCTAAACCTAACCTTAAACCCTAAATTATAAACACCAAACCCTAAACCTAAACCTAAAGTAACTAAATAACTTAAATAATAAACCTAAACCTTAAAACCTAATAATCCTAAACCTAAACCTAAACCCTAAGAATGGGAAAAACCTTGATGGCAGGAACATCATAATCTACCAGGCTTAATCTAGATCTACTGGTGGAGGCGAAGGTGGAGGCGGCAATGATCGCAGTGGTGGCGGAAGATTTAAAGGTGCTGGTGGACATGGAGGTGGTGTTCAAAGTAGTGGTCATTATGGACATGGGAGGAGCAGTGGTGGGGGATCTGGAGGTGCTGGTGGATATGCGTGCTCATTTTTAATCTATGTCATCACTTGTGTCTTGCTAAACTTGGTGTGTTACTTGGTTGATGAAATCAAAAAGAAGAAATGTTGAATATGAATTTGTTCTCTATTATAAAAAAACAAAAAACCCTAAACCTGAAAATTAAAACCTAAATCCAAAATCTAAAACCTCAACCCTAAACCCAAAATCCTAAACCCTAAACCCTAAAAACCCTAAACCCTAAACCCTAAACCCTAAACACTAAAACCTTAAACCCTAAACTCTCAAGCCTAAAACCAAAAGCCTAAACCCTAAACCCTAAGCCCTAAATCCAAAACACAAAACCCAAAGCCCCAAACCCTAAAGCCTAAAGCCTAAACCCTAAACTAACCTTAAACCATAAACCCTAAACTACAAACCCTAGAAAGCTAAAAACCTAAACCAAAACTAAATAAAACCTAAAAATAAAATAAATAAATAAAACCTAAACAAAAATAAAATAATAAAATAAAATAAAACATAAAAATAAACTAAAACTTAAACCTAAACCTACCTTAAACTTAAACCTAAAAAACCCTAAACCCTAAACCATAAACTAAACGTAAACACTAAATCCAAAACCTAAAACCCTAAACCCAAAACCCTAAACCCAAAACCATAAACCCTAAACCCTAACACTAACTCTAAACCCTAAATCCTTAAATGTTAAACCCTAAACTCTAAACTAACTCTAATACCCTAAACCCTAAACTCTAAAAACCCAAAAGCCAAAAGCCCAAAGCCAAAACCCTAAAGCCTAAACCCTAAACTAATCCTAAACCCTAAACCCTAAGCTAACCCTAAATCATAATCCCTAAATGCTAAAAACCCTAAACTCTAAAGTCTAAACACTAAACCCTAAAACCTAAACCCTAAACCCTAACCCTAAACCCTAAACCATAAAACCCTAAACCTTAAAACCCTAAACCATAAACTCTAAACCTAAACCCTAAATCCTAAAAACCTAAAAACCTAAACCTAAACTAAATAAAACCTAAACATAAAATAAAGAAAAAAACCTAAACCTAAATAAAATAAAATAATAAAAGAAAATAAAAACATAAACTAAAACCAAAATCAAAACTAAAAAATAAAATAAAATAAACTAATAAAAATAAACTAAAATAAAATAAATAAAAACCTAAACTAAAATAAAAAATAAAATAAACCTATGAATAAAAAACCTAAATAAAATAAAAACTAAACGTAAAATAAAAATAAAATAAAACTACAATAAAATTAAAAAAAACTAAATAAAAACCTAAACCTAAAAAATAAACCTTAAAATAAAACTTAAAAATAAATCAAAAATAAAACCCAAACCCTAAACTAAAAAAAACTTAAACCTAAAATAAAAAAATAAACAAAATAAAATAACCATAAACCTAAACTAAAATAAACAAAACTAAAATAAATAAAACCTAAACTTAATCTTAAAATAAACTAAACCTAAACTAAATAAAATAAACTAAAAATAAACTTAAATCTAAACTATGAAATAAATCTTAAAATAAACAAAAAAAAAATAAAATAAAACCTAAACAAAAAAAATAAAATAAAATAAAAACCTAAACCTCAACCTAAAAATAAAAAATAAAACAAAAACCTATAAATATAAAATAAAAATAAAACTCAACTAAAAAATAAACCTAAACCTTGAAAAAAAAAACTAAAATAAGAAACATAAGCTAAAATAAATAAACCTAAAATAAATAAACTAAACTAAATAAAAATAAAAAATAAACTTAAATACAAATAAAAAATACAATAAACTAAAATAAACAAAAAATAAACTAAATAAACTAAATAAACCTAAACCTACCGGTTTACTTAATTAAAAAAAACCATAAATCCAAAATCCTAAACCCTAAATGCTAAACCCTAAACCTACAACCCTAAACACTAAGCCCTAAACCCTAAACCATAAACCCTAAAAAACCCTAAACAATAACCCTAAACCCTAAACCCAAAACCCTAAACCCAAAAAGCATAAACCCTAAAACCTTAAACCCTAAACCCAAAACCCTAAGCCCTAAACCCTAAATCCTAAACCGTAAAACTAAACTTAAAAAACTAAATAAATTAGAAAATAAACCAAAATAATAAAACCTAATATAATTAAACCTAAAACTAAACTCTAAGAATGGGCAGAACCTTGACTACGTGAACATCAACCAAACTCAGATCTGGGCGGGTAAAGATGGTGGAGGCGATGGTTATCGCAGTGGTTGTGGGGGATCTAGAGGTGTTGGTGGGTATGGAGGTGGTGGTCGAGCAGAGTGGTTATAGAGGGAGGAGCGATGGAGGTTACAACTGTGGTGGTGGTGAGGCAGATCGGGATATGATGGTGGATCCGCCACGAGAGGCCGGTGGTTTTGATGCTAACTAGAAATAAGAACCCGATCCGATCATCGCTTATGGAATTTTGTCTTTACATTAGAGACAATTCTAGTTATCTAGTGTTTTTGATTTTCTCTATGCAAGCTCATTTTTTATCTATGCCATCGCTTATGTCTTAAAAAACTTGGTGTGTTACTTAGTTGATGAAATTGAAAGAAAAAAAAAAAATTTAAATTTGTTCTAAAAAACAAAACCCTAAACCCTAAAATAAACTTAAACCCTATAATCAAACACAACCTAAACCTAAACATTAAGCTAAACCCTAAAACTAAACCATAAACCTAAACCCTAAACGCTAAACCTTAAAACCTAAACCTAAACCTTAAACTCCTGAGACCTAAGTTTAAACTCTAAACCCTAAACACTAAACCTTAAACCTTAAAACCTAAACCCTAAATAAACCTAAACCTAAATGCCATAAACCTAAACACTAACAACCCTAATCAAACCTAAACCCTAAACCCTAAACCTAAAACCTTAAACCTGATAATTTTAAATAAAATTAAAAGGTTTTAACTAACCCTAACCTAACTTAAACCCTAAACCTTAAACCCTAAAACCCTAAACCTAAACTAAACCTAAACCTAAACCCTAAACACAAAAAACCCAAAAAAATCCTAAACACTAAACCCAAACCATAAACCCTAAAACCTATAACCCTAAACCCTAAACCCTAAACTAAAACCCTAAACCTTAAACCCTAAACCCTAAAAACCTAAAAACCTAAACCTAAACTAAATAAAAACTAAAAATAAGATAAATAATAAAACCTTAACCTAAATAAATTAAAAAACTAAAATAAAATAAATACCTAAACTAAAACCTCAACCTAAACTTAAATCTAATCTTAAAAAAAATTATTAAACTAAAATAAAATAAATAAAAATCTAAACTAAACTAAAAAATAAAATAAACCTAAAATTAAAAAACTTAAATAAAATAAAACGCAAATGTAAAATAAAAATAAAATAAACCTAAAATAAAATAAAATAAAAACCTAAACCTAAAATGTGAACTTAAAAATAAAACTGAAAATTAAATAAAAATAAAACCTAAAACCTAAGCTAAAAAAACCCTAAACCTAAAATAAACAAAATAAAATAAACCTAAACCTAAACTAAATTAAACCAAGCTAAAATAAATAAAACATAAACCTAAACCTAACCTAAACTAAATAAAAAAAATAAAAAAAATAAACCTAAACTAAACAAAAAATACCTAAAATATAAACCTAAAAAATTAAAATAAAAACCTAAACTTAAACCTCAAAATAAAAAATAAAACCTAAACCAAAAAAATAAAATAAAAATAAAACTAAAGAAAAAAATAAACATAAACTTAAACCTAAACCTAAAAAATAAACTAAAATAAATTAACCTAAAATAAATAAACTAAACTAAATAAAATTAAAAAATGAACCTAAATAAAAAATAAAATTAAACTAAACTAAAATAAATAAAAAATAAACTAAATAAAACATAACCTAACGGTTTACATAAACCCTAAACCTACAACCCTAAACATACAACCTTAAACCCTAAACCCTATAAAACCCTAAACCCTAAAACATAAACCCTAAACCTTAAACCCTAAACCCTAAACTAACCCGAAACCCTAAACCCTAAACACTAAACCTTAAACCCTAACCCTAACCCTAAACCCTAAACCTTAAACCCTAAAACCTAAACCCTAAACCCTAAACCCTAAAATCTAAACCCTAAACCCTAAACTCTAAAACTCAAACCATAAACTAAACCCTAATCGCTAAACTAACTCTAAACACTTAGCTAACCCTAAACCCTAAACCCTAAACCCAAAACCCAAAACCCAAAAAACCCTAAACCCTAAAGCCTAAACACTAAACCTTTAACCCTAAACTCTAAACCCTAACCCTAAACCCGAAAAGTTAAAACCCTATACCCTAAAACACTAAACCCTAAACCCTAAACCCTAAAACTAAACCCTAAACCATATGCCCTAAAAACATAAAAACCTAAACCTAAAGTAAATAAAACCTAAAAATAAAATAAATAAAATAACTTAAACGAAAAAAAGTAAAAAAAAAACAAAAACCTAAAGTAAAACCTAAACCAAAACATAAAAACAAAATAAAAAAATAATAAAAATTTATATAAAAATAATTAAAAACCTAAACTAAATTAAGAAAATAAATTAAACCTAATAATAAAAAACCTAAATAAATTAAAAGTTAAACTTAAAATTATAATACTAAACCTAAAATAAAATAAAATAAATAAACCTAAAATTAAATAAAATAAAATAAAACTAAATAAAAAAACCTAAACCTAAAAATAAACCTAAAAATAAAACCTAAAAGAAATTAAAAATAAAACCTAAACCTAAACTAAAAAAAAACCTAAACCTAAAATAAAAAAATAAGATAAACAAAATAAAATAAACCTAAACCTAAACATAAACTAAAAAATAAAACCTAAACCTCAAAAATAAAATCAAAATAAAACTCAACTAAAAAATAAACCTAAACCTAAATGTAAACCTGAAAAATAAACTAAAATAAAAAACATAAAATAAAATAAATAAACTAAACTAAATAAAAATAACAATAAACCTAAAAAAATAAAATAAACTAAAATAAATAAAAAATAAACTAAATCTACTATATAAACCTAAACTTACTAGTTTACTTAATTTAAATAAATAAACCTTAAACTCTAAATCCTAAATCCTAAACCCTAAACCTACAACCCTAAACCCGAAACCCTAAACCCCACACCCTAAGAAACCTAACCCCCTAAACCCTAAACCATAAACCCTAAAATAATAAACCCTAAAGTCCAAACTCTAAACCATAAACCTTAAACCCTAAACCCTAACTTAAAACCCTAAATTATAAACACCAAACCCTAAACCTAAACCTAAAGTAACTAAATAACTTAAATAATAAACCTAAACCTTAAAACCTAATAATCCTAAACCTAAACCTAAACCCTAAGAATGGGCAAAACCTTGATGGCAGGAACATCATAATCTACCAGGCTTAATCTAGATCTACCAGTGGTAAGGTGGAGGGGCAATGATCATGGTGGAAGATTTAAAGGTGCTGGTGGACATGGAGGTGGTGTTCAAAGTAGTGGTCATTATGGACATGGGAGGAGCAGTGGTGGGGGATCTGGAGGTGCTGGTGGATATGCGTGCTCATTTTTAATCTATGTCATCACTTGTGTCTTGCTAAACTTGGTGTGTTACTTGGTTGATGAAATCAAAAAGAAGAAATGTTGAATATGAATTTGTTCTCTATTATAAAACAAAACCCTAAACCAAAATTAAAACCTAAATCCAAAATCTAAAACCTCAACCCTAAACCCAAAAAACCTAAACCCTAAAATCCCTAAACCCTAAACCAAACCCTAAACCCTAAACACTAAAACCTTAAACCCTAAACTCTCAAGCCTAAAACCAAAACCCTAAACCCTAAACCCTAAGCCCTAAACCCAAAACACAAAACCCAAAACCCCAAACCCTAAAGCCTAAAGCCTAAACCCTAAACTAACCTTAAACCCTAAACCCTAAACTATAAACCCTAAAAAGCTAAAAACCTAAACCAAAACTAAATAAAACCTAAAAATAAAATAAATAAATAAAACCTAAACTAAAATAAAATAATAAAATAAAATAAAACATAAACATAAACTAAAACCTAAACCTAAACCTACCTTAAACTTAAACCTAAAAATAAAATAAAATAAAAAAATAAAAAAAAAAACTAAAATAAAAAAATAAAAAACCTAAACTAAACTAAAAAAATAAAATAAACCTATGAATAAAAAACCTAAATAAAATTAAAATTAAAATAAAAATAAATAAACCTAAAATAAAATAAAATAAAAACCTAAACTGAAAAAAATAAACCTAAAATAAAACCTCAAAAGAAATAAAAATTAAAACTTAAATCTTAAACAAAAAAAAACCTAAACCTAAAATAAAACTAAAATAAACAAAATAAAATAAACTTAAATCTAAGCTAAAATAAACTAAACTAAAATAAATTAAACCTAAACCTAAAACTAAAATAACCTAAACCTAAACTCTAAACTAAATAAAATAAAATAAACTAAAAAATAAATCTAAACCTAAACTAAAAAATAAAACCTCAAAATATACCTAAAATAAAAACCTAAAATCATAAGATAAAAAATAAAATAAAAACCAAAAACTAAACATAAAAATAAAAAATAGAACATAAACTAAAAAATAAAATAAAAATAAAACTAAACTAAAAAAAAACATAAACCTAAACCTGAACCTAAAAAAATAAACTAAAATTAAAAACCTAAACTAAAATAAATAAACTAAATTAAATAAAAATAAAAAATAAACCTAAATAAAAGTAAAAATAAAAATAAACTAAAATAAATAAATAAAATAAACTTAAACTATTTATTTTAAAAAAAACTCTAAACCTCAATCCTAAACCCTAAATCAAACCTAAACTAAACCCTAAACTAAACCTAACACCACTAACCTATACCCTAAACCCTAAACTAACCCTAAACGATAACCTCAACTAAACCCTACACCCCAAACCCTAAACTAAACCCTAAACCTACCTAAACCTAACTAAACTAAACTCTAAACTAACTTAAACTTAAACCTAAAATCTTAAACTATAAACCTATACCTAAACTATAAACTAAAATCCTAAACTTAAAGTTTAAACCTAAACCATATATAACTTAAAGCTAAACACTAAATCCTAAACCCTAAACCCTAAACTAAATCAACCTAAATCAGAACCTAAATCAAACCCTAAAAGAAGCTAAACCTAAAGTTTAATCTAAACCTAAAGCTAAAGTATAAACCTAAACTAAATATAACCTAAAATAAAATAAATAAACCTAAACATAAAAAATAATAAAACCTAAATTAAAACCTAAACCTAAACCTAAAAATAAAATAAAATAAAAAATAAAATTAAACTAACATAAAGTAAATAGAAACCTAAACTTTACTAAAAAAATAAATAAACCTAGGAATAAAAGGCCTAAATAAAATAAAAAAGAAACCTAAAATAAAAACAAAATAAACCAAAAATAAAATAAAATAAAAGCTTAATAAAAACCAAATCCTAAAAAAAATAAACTTTAAAAGAAATAAAAAATAAAACCTAAACCCTAAACTAAAAAAACCAAAACTAAAAAAAAAACATAAATTTAAAATAAAAGTAAAATTAACAAAATAAAATAAACATAAACCTAAACTAAAATAAATGAAACTAAAATAAATAAAACCTAAACCTAAACATAAAATAAACTAAACCTAAACCTAAATAAAATAAAATAAAATAAATTGAAAATAAACTTAAGCCTAAACTAAAAAATAAAACCTAAAAATAAACCAAAAATAAAAACCTAAAAACTAAACATAAAAAAATAAATAAAAACCTAAACCTAAATGTAAAAGTAAAAAATAAAACCTAAACTTAAATAATAAAATAAAAATATATCTCAACTAAAAAATAAACCTAAACCTAAACCTAAGCCTAAAAAATAAACTAAAATAAAAAACCTAAACTAAAATAAATAAGCCTAAAATAAATAAACTAAACTGAATAAAAATAGAAATTAAACCTAAATAATAATAAAAAATAACGTCAACTAAATTAAATAAAAAATAAACTAAATATACTAAATAAACCTAAACCTTCTGGTTTACTTATTAAAAAAAACCTTAAACCCTAAATCCTAAACCCTAAACCCTAAACCCTAAGCTCCAAACCCTAAACATAAACTTCAAGTAACTAAATAAATTGAAAAATAAACTTAAACCCTAAAACCAAGTAAACTTAAATCCTAAGAATGGGTAGATCCTTGACAACAGGAACATGACCGTCAACCAGGCTCAGTCTAGATCTAGTGGGGGAGGTGAAGGGGTCATGACATGGGTGGTGGGGATCTAGAGGATATGGAGGTGTCAAAGCGTGGTGGATATGGAGGCAGGAGGAGCAGTGATGGTGGATCTGGAGGTGTTGGTGAATATGCGATCTAATTTTTATCTATGACATACCTTGAGCCTTAGAAAACTTGGTGTGTTACTTGGTTGATGAAATCAAAATAAAAAAAAGTTGAATCTAAATTTGTGCTCTATTTAAAAGAAAACCAAAACTAAAAACCCTAAACTAAAACTTGAGCCTTAAACCTAAAACTTAAGTGCTAAAACCGAAACCCTACACCCTAAAAACCTTAAACCCTTAGCCTTAAACATTAAACCCTAAACCCTAAACCCTAAACCCCAAACCCTACCCTATACTTATCCTAAACCATAAATCCTAAAAGCTAAAAACCTAAACCTAAATTAAATAAAACCTAAAAAAATAAATAAATAAAGCTAAAACAAAATAAAATAAAAACATAAACTAAAACCTAAACCTAAACCAAAAAAAAATAAAATAAAAATAAATAAAAACCTAAACTTAACTTAAAAATGAAAAGCTTTAATAAAATAAAAACTAAACATAAAAAATAATAAAATAAACCTAAAATAAAATAAAATAAAAACTAAATAAAAACCTAAACTTAAAAAAGCAAACTTAAAAATAAAACCTAAAAATCAATAAAAAAAACCTAAACCCAAAACAAAAAAAAAACTAAACTTAAAAAAAAAACCAAAACATAAACTAAAAATAAATAAATAAAACCTAAACCTAAACCTAAAATAGACTAAACCTCAACTTAAATCTAAACTAAATAAAATTAAATAGACTAAAAATAAACCTAAACTTAAACTAAAAAATAAAACTTAAAAATAAACCTAAAAAAATCTAAAACCTAAACCTAAAAAAATAAAATAAAAACCTAAACCTAAAAATAAAAATAAAAAAATAAAACCTAAACCTAAAAAATATTATAAAAATAAAACTAAACTAAAAAATAAACCAAAACTTAAACCTAAACCTAAAAGGTAAATTAAAATAAAAAACCAAAACTAAACTAAATATACTTAAAATAAATAAACTAAACTAAATAAAAAAATAAAGATAAATAAAAATAAAATATAAAATAAACTGAAGTAATAAAAAAAATCAACTAACGAACTAAATAAACATAAAACTACTAGCTTACTAAATTAATAAAAAATTAAAAACATAAAAAATAAAAAATAAAATAACCCTAACCCTAAACCCTAAACCCTAAAACTAACCCTAAACCTTAAACCTGCAACCCTAAACCATAAAACCTAAATCCCAAACCCTTAACCCTAAACCATAAACTCTAAACCCTAAACCTTCAACCTTAAAAATCTAAAAACCTAACTCTAAACTAAATAAAACATAAAAATAAAATAAGTAAAAAAACATAAACCTAAATTAAATAAATAAATGAAATAAAATAAAAACCTAAACTGAAATAAAACCTAAAAAGAAATAAAAAATAAAAATTAAACCCTAAACTAAAAAAAACCTAAAACTAAAATAAATAAAATAAAATAATCTAAACCTAACCTAAAATAAACTAATCTAAAACAAATAAAGCCTAAACCTAAACCTAAACCCTAAGCAAAATAAAATAAAATAAAGTAAAAATAAACCTAAACCTAAACTAAAAAATAAAACCTAAAAATAAACCTAAAAAATAAATTGAACACCTATTCCTAAATAAAATTAAATAAAAACCTAAACTTAAACCTAAAAATTTAAAATAAAACATAAACTTAAAGAATAAAATAAAAAAACTAAGCTAAAAAATAAACCTAAACTTAAACCTAAACCAAAAAAATAAACTAAAATAAAAACCTAAACTAAAATAAATAAACCTAAAATAAATAAACTAAATTAAATAGAAATAAAAAATAAACTTAAATAAAAATAAAAAATAAAATAAACTAAAATAAATAAAAAATCACTAAATAAACTAAATAAACCTAAACCTACCAATTTACTTAAATCTTTTTAAAAAAATGCTAAACACTAAACCCTAAGCCCTAAACCATAAATCCTAAAGCCTAAACCCTAAACCCTAAACCCTTAAGCCTAAACCTTAAACACTAAACCTTAAAAAACTTAAACCCTAAACCCTAAACTGTAACCCTAAACCCTAAATGCTAAAAGATTAAACCCTAAAACCCTAAACCCCCTAAACCTTAAACCATAAATCCTAAACCCTATCCCTAAACCCTAAACACTAAACCCCAAACCCTAAACTGCAAACCTAAAGTAACTAAGTAATTAAAAATAAACCTAAGTTGTAAAATCTAATAAACCTAAACCTAAATCTAAACCCTAAGAATGGGTAGAACCTTGATGGCAGGAACATCACCATCAAACAGGCTCGGTCTAGATCAGCTATGGAGGCGAAGGGTGAGGTGGTGGTTATCGTAATGGTGGTGGGGGATCTCGAGGCTGGTGGATACGAAGTTGGTGGTTAGAGTAGTGGTGGTTATGGAGGCAAGAGGAGCGACGGAGGTTACAACCATGGTAGTGGTGGAGGGAGAGATCGGGGATATGAAGGTGGATCCTGCTACTCGAGAGGCCATGGTGGTTCTGATGGGCACTGGAGAAACTGAAGAAAAACTGATTCAATCTGCCACTTATGGATTGTGTCATTAAGATAGAGACTATTCTAGTTATCTAGTGTTGTTGATTTTCTTTATGTATGCTCATTTTTGTTCTATGTCATCGCTTATATCTTAGGAAACGTGGTGTGTTACAAAGTTGATGAAATAAGAAAAAGAAATGTTGAATCTTAATTTGTTCTTTATTAAAAATAAATAAATAAAAGCCTAAACACGAAACTAAAACTTGAACCGTAAACCAAAAACCCAAATTGTAAACCCTAAACTCTAAACCCTAAACTCTAAAAATAAAAAAAATAAAAATAAAAAATCCCAAACTCTAAACCCTAAAACCTAAAACTAACACTAAACCTTAAACCCTAAACCATAAACCTACAACATTAAACCTTCGACCCTAAACCATACACCCTAAAAAACAATGAACCTTAAACTCTAAACCCTAAACCCTAAAACCATAAATACTAAAGTAAACTAAATAAACATAAACCTACCAGTTTACTAAATTTAAAAAAAAAACCCTAAACCCTAAATCCTAAACCCTAAACCTTAAATTGTAAACATTAAACCTTAATCCCTAAAACTAACCTTAAACCCTAAACCCTAAACCTACAGCACTAAACATACAACCTACAACCCTAAACCTTACCCTAAACCCTAAACCCTAAACTCTAGATCCCAAACCCTAAACATAAACCTAAAGTAACTAAATTAATTAAAAAAAACCTAAACCCTAAGAATGGGCATATCCTTGATGGTAGGAACATCACGGTCAACTAGGGTCAATCTAGATCTAGTGGTGAAGGCGAAGGCGGAGGTGACCGTTATCGTAGTGGTGGTAGGGGATATGGAGGTGCTGGTTGATATGGAGGTGGTGGTCGGAGCAGTGGTGATTATGGAGGTGGGAGGCACGATGGAGGTTACCGTTGTGGTGGTGGCTGAGGGAGAGATCGGGGATATGATGGTGGATCCTGCTACTCGAGATGCCGGGGTGGTTCTAATGGTAACTAGAGAAACTGAAGAATGGCCAATCCGATCTGTTGCTTATGGAAGTGTGTCTTTATAGTAGAGATAATTCTAGTTATCTAAGTTTTTTTATTTATTTTATGCATGCTCATTCTTGATCTATGTCATCGCTTGTGTCTTACAAAACCTGGTGTGTTACTAGGTTGTTGAAATCGAAAAGAAGAAATGTTGAATCTAGATTTGTTCTCTTTTAAAAGAAAACCAAAAATCCTAAACCCTAAACTAAAACCTAAACCCTAAACCTAAAACCTAAACCATAAACCCTAAACCCTTAAAATAAAAATAATAATAATAAAAAATACCCTAACCCTAAACCCTAAACATTAAACCCTAAAACCTACAACCCTAAACCATAAATCATAAACCCTAAACCCTAAACCCTAAACCCCTAAACCCTAAACCCTTAAACCCTAGAAACCTAAAAACTTAAACCTAAACTAAATAAAACTTAAAAATAAAATAAATAAAAAAACCTAAATTTAAAAATAAAATAAAATAAAAAATAAAAACTAAACTAAATTAAAATAATAAAAACCAAAACTAAACTAAAAAGTAAAATAAACCTAAAAATAAAAAACCTAACTAAAATAAAAACTAATTGAAAAATAAAAAAAATTAAACCTAAAATAAAATAAAATAAAAACTAAATAAAAACATAAACCAAAAAAATAAACCTATAAATAAATAAAAAATATAACCTAAACCAAAAATAAACAAAATAAAATAAACCTAAACCTAAACTAAAATAAATTAAACTAAAATAAATAAACCTAAACCAAAACCTAAACCCTAAACTATTTAAAATAAAATAAACTAAAAATAAACCTAAACCTAAACTAAAATAAAAAACCTAATAATGAATTAAAATAATAACCTAAAACCTAAACTTAAAAAAATAGAATAAAAATCTAAACATAAACCTAAAAATAAAAAATAAAACATAAACCTAAAGAATAAAATTAAAATAAAACTAAACTAAAAAAATAAACATAAACCTAAACCTAAACCTAAAAAATAAACTAAAATAAAAAACCTAAACTAAAATAAATAAACCTAAAGCAAAGAAAAGAAACTAAATAAAAATAAAAAATAAACATAAATAAAAAGAAAAAATAAATTAAAATAAATAAACTAAAAAAAATTCTAAACCTAATAGTTTACTTAATTTAAAAATAAACCTAAACTAAAACCTAAACCCTAAACCCGTAACCCTAAAAAGAAATATTTAAAAGAAACCCTAACCCTAAACCCTAAATCCTAAAGCTAACCCTAAACCCAAAACTCAAAACCCTAAACATAAAACCCTAAACCATAAACCTTAAACACTAAACATGAAAACCCTAAACCCCAAACTCAAAACCCAAAACCCTAAACCCTAAAAGCCTAAAAACCCTAAACCTTAAAACCTAAACACTAAAACCTAAACCCTAAACCCTAACCCTAAAACTTATACCCTAAAAATGTAAACTTTAAAACCCTAAAACCTAAACCCTAAATCCTAAGCCCTAAACCCTAAACCATAAAAATTTAAAAACCTAAACTTAGTAAATAAAATAAATGTAAAACTCAACTAAAATAGAAACCTACATCTAAACCTAAACCTAAAAAATAAACAAAAATAAAAAACCTAAACTAAAATAAATAAAGATAAAATAAATAAATAAAACTAAATAAAATAAAAATAAACCTAAATAAAAATAAAAAAGAAAATAAACTAAAATACATAAAAACTAAACTAAGTAAACTAAATAAACCTAAACCTATCAGTTTACTTAATTTTTTAAAAAAATCATAAACCCTAAATCCTAAACTCTGGACCCAAAAACTAGCCATAAACTCTCAACCCTAAACCCTAAAAGTCCTTAAACCTTAAATCGTAAACCCTAAATTCCAAATTGTAAACCCTAAATCCTAAACATTAGACCCTAAATGCATAAACCCTAAAACCTTAAACCCTAAACCTTAAACCTTACACCTAAACCCTAAACCCTAAAATCTAAACCCTAACCCTAAAGCCTAAACCCAAAACCCAAAACCCAAAATGTAAACATAAAGTAGCTAAATAAATTAAAAAATAAACTTAAACCCTAAAACCGAATAAATCTAAACCTAAACCTAAATTCCTAGTAAGCTCGAGTCATCAGCTTATGTTGACTACATCCATACCCTTTGTGCACATCACCAAACTCACCCATCGCCCGAGCCCTCGACCTCATGCTCTGGTGATTCCCCTTTTTCCTTCTCATTTTTGGCTTTCTAGTCACTGCTTGATGGCTATTTGGCGTGATTCTCATTGGATTCCTTTTGGAATGGAATCAATGGACATTGGCCGCTTTCATGTTTTGCTTGGAGTGACACTGTGGCTTGGCATCTTCCCTGAATATTTCATGGGGGAACCAATGGATCCAATGGATCCTACTAGGGCATCAACTACCTTGGCTTTCGCTTCTTCGAAATCATTCAAAGACATCCTTAAATCATTCAAAGACATCCTTATTAGTAAGGATAGCTGTTCAGATGATTTCTTGGAACTTATATTGACTTCTTTTTTGGCATGCCTGTGGTTATGTGCTCTGATCTAATTATGGAAAGCTTGCTAAGCCATTTGAATTCACATTGGTTAGAAAGTTTACTCTTCATAGGACAATCTAGAAAATAGTTTCTATTTCTTTCATAGTCTGAAACTTTCGGGTTCTTTTATGATTGGTATAATTGATCCTCCCCATATTTTGATTCAATTAACAAATGATTTGGATTACTCCTGTGTTTTTGCTCATCATTATTATTTTGTTTTCAATTTCCAGATGAGCTTACCGAAATGGACTCCACTATTTGATATTAGGGAAGAATCTCCAATCATTATGGATTGGATTTCTCTCCCAAATATGTGAATTCATTTCATTAATCATCAATTCCTTTTTATTGTGAGTGCTTTATTTGGTCGGCCATTGCATATTGATCAAGCAATAACTAATAATCTTGACCTTCTCTGGTTTGAATCCTTGTTGAATTGGACATTACCAAGAAACACCCTAAAGAAATCAAGTTAGGATCTGAAAATTACAGTTATATGCAGAAAGTTGATTTTAAAAATTTCCCTATCTTTTGTTCTCATTATAAAATCCACGGGCATGATAATTATGAATGTTTCATTCTACATCTTCACCTAAAAAAGAAAATTCCTATTAAGGAAACTACTGTTCCTAACCCTAGGCCGAACACTGTTAAATATCAAAAAGTTAATTCAGAAAAAAGGATTCATTGAATGTTCCTAATAAGATTATTTTACCTCTTATTTCTTCTATGCAATTGAAGGTTTCTAATGTGGAAAATAATAATTTTTCTAAACATTTGGAGACGATTATTTTTTTTCTAAGTCAATCCTTGCGTCCTTACCAATTTTGATTAACGAAAATGATGCTTTAATTGAAAATATTAATGATGATATAAATGTTATGCATCATTCAAATTCAAGGGAGAATATGGATTTGGTTTCTCATGATATTCAGTTTAAAAAACATGACTTTACTTTAGTTAAGGATGATTTAAATTCTCAAAAAGATTTGGTTTTGTCAAATAATCTGGGTATTGAAGAAGAAGGGATGGATGTTCACACTTGCCTTCTTAATAAATCTATTTTGACTCCCTCACTTCCTATACCCGATTCCCATTTTGCTTTAATAAATTCTAATAACTTTGAAGAAGGAGAACTCACTTCTATACAGGAGACTTCCCCTAAATCTGTGACTAATGTTGCTAAATCCTTCACGGATGATGATTTTATGGGAAAAGGAATTGGTTTCCAAACTTATCATGCTAAAAAAAAGTTAAAAACATCCCTCCAAAATTATCTAAAATCACTAGATCTACTACAACCTCCTCTCCTCTTTTAATTAACCTTATCTTAACCCCTTTTTTATTTTCTTATGTTTAATTTTTTTGTTTGGAATGTTAGAAGGATTTATACCTTATCTATTCATAATCGTATTAGAAACCTTTATCATATTCATAATATTCCTTTAGTTATTGTTTTGGAGGCTCTTATTCATGCAAACAAAATTAACCATTTTGCTAGAATGATCAGTTTCAATAAATTTTTCTCTAATGTTAGTAATAAAACTTGGTTTTTTGGAATAATTTTATGGTGGTTTCCATTCTTGATGATTTTTAACAAGTTGTCAATGCTCAAATATCTTATGGTGACTACTGTGTTTTGGGCTCTTTTGTCTATGCATCTTGTAATAGATCTAGTAGAAATCTTCTTTATGAAAATTTGAGAAATTTTGCTTCCTCTGTCAATAAACATTGGTTTATTGGTTGGGATTTCAACACTATTTTATTCTCTTCTAAATGAAGCAGTGGTTGCTCTCCTAATATTCATTCCATGGAAGAATTTTCCAATATGATCCTTGATTGAAATTTGATTGATATTGGCTTTAAGGGTTCAAATTTTACTTGGAAAAACTCTACACTTTGGCAAAGGTTGGACTAGATTCTTTTTATTACTCATTGGATTACACAATGGCCAATTACTACTGTTGATCATTTAAGCAGAACCTTATCTGATCATGATCTTCTTTTAGTTTCTATTAAAGATAACTCTAATAGATTAAAATATGGGATTGATTAATTTGTTTAATGTTGTGGCTAACAATTGGAATGCTCCCTTACATCCTGACAATTCGATTATGGGGATGAATAGATTTTGGTTTAATCTTAGAAGACTTAAACAAAATCTAGGTCTATGGAACAAGCATTATTTTAAAAACCTTTTTGCTAATATCAAGGAAATGGTTTCTGATCTTGAAGTCTCTGTTATGTCTAATCCTACTAAGATCAATCACTTGACTGAGGCAAAAGATAAACTTGTAAATTTTCAAAATATGAAAGAGACTTTTTAGCGCTAAAAAGCTACTAGCAAAAATATTGTGGTTAGTGACAAAAATACTAGATATTTCCATGCTTTAGTTAATAAAAAGAGAGCTTTAAATAATATTCAAAAAATTAAAGATGGCAATGGAGAAAGGATTATGAAGAATAATAATATTAAGGATTTGACCATTAATTACTTTAGAAATATGCTTAATAAGAGTTTCTCTTATGAAGCTATTTCTAAATCACACTTGATTCTTTCTTTTATAACCAATAATGACAATGATTGCCTTACTATTGTACCTAATTAAGAGGAAATTTTTAAAGTTCTTAATAGCTTAAACATAGAGTTTGTTGCTGGTCCAGAGGGTTTCACTGCCCAATTTTTTCAAATATGCTAGTATATTATTAAAAATGATTTAGTTAAGGTATTTCCTTATCCATATTTTGGTATATTTTAACAAAGCTTTTGATAATATCTCTTGGAATTTCCTTATCCATATTCTAAATTGTTTTGGCTTTTCTAATAAATTTATCTTTCTTTTTTTAATTTATATTAATAATGCTTGGTTTTCTATTTTGCTTAATAGGGGAAGCCTTAGGCCTCTTTCCTTCTTCCCATGGACTAAGATGTGTTGATCCTTTATCTCTTACCTTATTTATTATTATTTTTGAGTACTTATCTAAGAGCATCAATGATCTATTCTGAAATAATCCTAGTATGTATTACAGAACTCCTGGTGGTCTTCCTGTTTCTCATTTAAGCTTTGGAGATGATTTCATTATTTTCTGCAATGCTTCTATTCATCATATCAAGAATCTCAAGATTTGGTAGAGAAAGTAGTCTATCTATCAATGATAACAAAAGTTGTTTTATTACATCTTCAAGCATCTCCAATAATAAAATTAATCAAATCTTGCATATCACTAACTTTAAACAACAACACCTTAAGTACTTAGTGCTCCTCTTTTAATGATGATCTGATCCCATCTTTTGGATGAGTTAATTCAAAAAATTTAAATTTCTAGCTATTTCATTTACTTTCCTTTGGTGGTAGGCTCACTATTCTTGAAGCATTCTCTTCAATGATTCATTCTAATCTTTATGATTGTAATAAATTTTTTGTTTGTCCTTAAAATGGTTTTTGAACTTAATGTCTTAGATTATTGTTCTGTTTTTAAGAAGATAATTGGTTTTAATGGCTTTATTGATCCCTTTTATTACCTCTATATGACTATAAGTTGAACTCTTTCTTTATAATGTTGATGAAACAAATTTAGAATTATTTCCCTATTTGTCTTTTAGATAACTTTGAAATATTCTTTTTCTCTAAAAACTTGACCAAATTCTCTTTAAGATTTCTTCTATGGTGATTTTTTTTTCTTAATTTGGACTTTTTTATTAAAAAAGCAAAACTCCTCTTAATGTTTTTTCTTAAACTTTGGAACAATATCATTCCTATTTCTTATTTAGTTTTAGCATGGAGGATTTTGAATAACTTTATTCCTTTGGACTCTTTGCTCTGGAATAAAGGGTTTTATTTGCCTTCAAAGTGCTATTGTTGCTTTCATATTGAAAATGTCAATCATGTTTTTGTTAATGGTGCTATTGCTTCTAAATTATAGTTATGGTATGATGATTTATTTAATACTAACTACTTTAATTTCTCTCTTTCCATGTATCAACTTCATGAAGTCTGCTTCCAAAAAAGTGTGAAAGGTCATATCAAAGTTCTAGTTTCTATTACCTATATCTGGTTCATCTGGATGGATAGAAATGATGCTAACTATCATGGTATTCTTATGAGCCATAAAAGGATCCTGGCTAGAACCAAAGAAAAAAATTCATGCTCTGTTTAATGCCAATCTTATTTGTAACATTCATTTTAGAGGCTATAAATTTGTGGCTAAAAAATTAGGTGCCATTCTGCCTGATGTTCACTCATAGAAAAGAGCCAAGATTATCCATTAGATCAAACCCAAAAAAAATTTGATTAAAGTGGATACTGATGGTTCTATTCCTTCCAATAAATATGGTTGTGGTGGTATTCTTAGGGATTCTAAAGGTTCTGTCATTTGTGCTTTTGTGTATCCTCTTAAAGCCTACTCTGTTATCTATGTTGAGCTTATGCCTGTCAATAAAGCTATCAAAATTTGTTTAAATAAAGGTTTCCTCAACATCGGATTGAAGTTGATGCACTCTTCTTGACATGCTAAACTCTAATATAATAGGAAATGCTGATTTATTTTATCTTCTCAATCATACTAAAAATCTTTTTTCTCAAGTTTATTATAAAATTTCTCATATCCTTTGTGAAGGTAATGCTTGTGCTGATTTCTCGGCTACTTTAGGTGCCAATATAACTGATTTAACTTTATTTGACAATCAAAATTTGCTTAAACTATTAAGGGGTTTGGTCAATCTGGATAACACTGGATTACCTTATCTCAGATTATAATTTTCTTGGCTTGGTTTTTTCAGTTGGTTATTGATGATCTATTACTTTTGGTTCCCCTTTATTAAACCTTCTTTGGGTTGTGTCCATTTGCTTATTTTCACTCTTGGGCCTGTGCTTGGTTGGTTGGTTGGCTAGTTGTGTTGGATGGTTTCTCTGCTTCTGTTGGTGGCAGATCAGAGGGGATGTTGATGGTCTAATTTTGGATTGGATTTGGAAAGGTGGAGGTTATTTGTTGACTGTTACATCTTCTTTTTTGTGGATTGGGTTTTGAGGGTCAATTTTGCTGGTTTGGGTTTATTTCTTTTGGTTGTGGTTTTGACCTCTTCCTGTAATGGTCTTCCTCTCTAGGATGTAGTTATTTTTATTTTTGTTGTTATTTTAAGTTGGCTAGTTGACAACTATTTAGTGGTTGTTATTTTGCTTTGCAATCTAGTGACAAGGTTTGGTGCATTGGTGCCTAACTTGGTTGTGGTTATGATGCTTGCACTGATTGATATTTCTCCTCCTTTTTGCTATTGGCTTTGGTGGTGTTCCTATTGTATTGCTGCTACTCCTGATAGATGGCTTTCAGTCTGTCTTACTATCTTTGTTCCATTTTGTTTTTGGCTGGCTATTTACCTCAACTAGATTAGAATTTCTGCTGCTTTGGTTGGGTTTGGTAGATGTTGTTGTTTTCGTCTACCCTTTTCCTGGTTGTCTTGGGTTGTTTTGGCATGATTGATGCTGTTGGTCTTTTCACTGAATTGGATTTTCTACTGCTGTCGTGGTTGGCTAGGAGGCTATGTTGGTTGGCTAAATTGGTTGGATGGGTGGCTATTTTTTCCTTTCTTTCTTGATGTGTTCGTGACATGCTGGTTGCCTACTCCTGCTATGGTTCTCCTCTCTTGGCTGCTCCTACTTCCCTTTTTCTGGTTTAGGTGACAACCTTGCTACCTTTCCAGTTTTCTTGTTGAGGATATGAGCTCTTGTGTTTTTTTTCTTTTTGGTCTCAGTTTTTTTTTAGTTTGTGTTGTTAAGGTCATGATTCTTGCTCCCTTTGATATTGTTATTCCTCTTTGGTGGTGGCTTTGGTGGTGTTCCTATTGTACTGTTGTTGTCCCTGATGTTTGGTTGATTTTCTGCCTTATTGGGCTTATTTATTTTGGTGGCTTTGTGGTTGGCTATTATGTCTCGCTTGGAGTTTGCTGCGGGATGATGTACTTGGGATGATGGGCTACAAGAGGTATGCTGGAAATGATGGCCTTGATGTTTTCCTCTCTATCTTCTTTTTACTAGTAGTACTATATGTAATTGTAACCCTTCTTCGGAAGTCTGGATGCTTACATATAGTGTTGTTCTTTGAGATGATTGTAACTGAGCCTAAATTTTTTTTTCTTTGCTCCTTTTCTTTGCTCATACACTTTATGGTTGCTTAATTTTACTTATTCTTTCATTAGTATGTTGCAGATTTCTTTTATAGGTTGGGAGAATATTGCAGGTGGATCTTGGATCAAAAGACCTGTGGATGTTCATTGCGAACATGGATATGTTGTTGTTGCAGATTTGGTTATTCTTTTATTTTCTTTCCTTATATTATTGTAAAAGTTATGGGTTTTATCTCTTTAGGACTTATTAAAGCACTTTAAGAATTAGTTTAGAGATTTACCCCCTCTAAGGACTTTATACATTTTCTTTGTGGCAATAACATTACCTTAATTTACTTTAAAAAAAATTTAAACTATAAGAACAGGCAGAACCTTGACAGTAGGAACATCACTGTCAACCAGGCTCAATCTAGATCTAGCAGTGGAGGTGAAGGTGGAGGCGACAGTTATTGCAATGGTGGTGGGGGATGTGGATGTCCTGGTGGATATGGAGGTGGTGGTCGGAGCAGTGGTGGTTACAAAGGCTGGAGGAGAGACGGAGGTTACTGGTGGTGGCGGAGGGAGAGATCCGGGATATGATCGTGGATCCCGCTACTCAAAAGGCCGGGGTGGTTCTGATGGAAACTAGAGAAACTGAAGAACGGCCAATCCGATCTGCTGCTTATGGAGCTGTGTCTTCATAGTAGAGACTATTCTAGTTATCTAGGGTATTTGATTTGTTCTGTGCATGCTCATTTTTTATCTATGTCATTCCTTGTGTCTTAAAAAACTTAGTGTGTTACTTGGTTGATCAAATCGAAAAGAGAAAATGTTGAATCTGAATTTGTTCTCTGTAAAAAAATAAAAAAAACAAAAAAATAAAAAAAAAACAAAAAAAACAACCAAACTAAACCTAAACCCTAAACCATAAACCCTAAAAATCCTCCCTAAACCCTAAACCCTAAACCAACCTAAACCTCAACCAAACCAAAACCAGACTTGCCCAACCTCCTAAACTCTCCCTCTACCTAAAACCTAAACCCTAAACCATTAACCCTAAACCATAAACCTAAAAACTCCAATCCAAACCCTAAACCCTAAACTAACTAACCACCTAAAACCCTCACTACACTACCAAAACTAAACCAAAACTCCTAAACCTCTACTAACTTAAACTCCTAACTACTAACACTTAATCCTTAATAAATGTAAATCCTGACTCCTAAACTATCTAAACTAAACCCTAAGCCTAAACCCTAAACCCTAAAATAATAAACCATGAACCCTAAAATCCTAAACCATAAACCCTAAACCCTAAACCCTAAACCCTAGACCCTAAAAACTTGAAAACCTACACCCAAACTAAATAAAATGTAAAAAAAATAAATAAAAGAACCTAAACTGAAATAAAATAAAATAATAAAATAATAAAATAAACTAAAACATAAACCTAAACCTTAAAATAAAATAAACTAAATTAAGAAAAATAAACTAAAATAAAAGAAATTAAAACCTAAACTAAACTAAAAAATAAAATAAACCTAAGAATAGAAAACCTAACTAAAATAAAAATTAAACATAAAATAAAAATAAAATTAACCTAAAATAAAATTAAAAATACTAAATAAAACCTAATCCTAAAAGATAAACATTAAAATAAAATTTAAAAATAAATAACAAATAAAACCTAAACACTAAACTAAAAAAAAACCTAAACCAAAAATAAAAAAATAATCAAAATAAAATAAACATAAACCTAAACTAAAATAAACAAAACTAAAATAAATAAAACCTAAACTTAATCTTAAAATAAACTAAACCTAAACATAAACATAAACCTAAAGTAAATAAAATAAAATAAACTAAAAATAAAACTAAAATAAAAATGTAAAGCTTAAACCTAAAAAAAATAAAATAAAAACTTAAACTTGAACCCAAAAATAAAATAAATAAAAAACTCAACGAAAACCTAAACCTAAAAAATAAAGCAAAATAAAAATCATAAACTAAAATAAATAAACTAAACTAAATAAAAAAATAAAACATAAATAAAAATAAAAAATAAAACAAACTTAAATATAATATAAACTATAAACTAAATAAACTAAACTACTTGGTTTGATTTAAAAAAAAATCATAAATCCAAAATCCTAAACCCTAAACTCTTAAACCTAAACCCTAAATCCTAAATGCTAAGCAATAATAAAACCCTAAACCCTAAACCTAAACCATAAAGCATAAACCCTAAACCAAACCCTAAACCCTCTAAACTACAGACCTAAACCACCTAAACTATCCCTAAACTCTAAACCTTAAACCTTAAAAGAATAATCCCTGAAACCATAAAACCCTAAACCCTAAACCCTAAACCATTAAAGCATAAACCCTAAAACCCTAAACCGTAAACCCTAAACCCCAAACCCTAAACCCTAATTGTAATCCTAAACCCTAAACCCTAAACCCTAAACTCCAAACCTTAAACCTAAACTTAAAGTAACTAAATAAATTAAAAAATATATCTAAAATTTAAAACCTAATAAACTTAAACCCTAAGAATAAGAGAACCGTGACAACAATAACATCACCATCAACCAGGCTCAGTCTAGATCTAGTGGTGGAGAAGAAGGCAGGGGCAGCGATTATCATAGTGGTGGAGGAGGATTTGGAGGTGCTAGTGGGTATGAAGGTGGTGGTTAGAGTACTAGTGGTTATAGAGGCGGGAGGAGCAACGTAGGCTACAACCATGGTGCTGGCAGAGAGAGAAATCGAGGGTATGATGGTGGATCTCGCTACTCGAGAGGCTGAGGTGGTTCAGATAGGAACTAGAGAAATTGTAGAACGATCAATTCGATCTGCTACTTATGAAATTATGTCTTTATAATAGAGACAGTTCTAGTTATCTAGGGTTTTTTATTTGCACAATGTGTGATAAATTTTGATCTATCTCATTTCTTGGATCTTAAAAAACTTTGTGTGTTACTTAGTTGGTGAAATTGAAAAGAAGAAATGTTGAATCTAAATCTATTCTCCGTTAAAGTAAAAAAAAAAACCCAAAAACCCTAAACCCTAAACTAAACCCTAAACCTAAAACCTTAACCCTAATCTCTAACCCTAAAACCTAAACCCTAAAACCCTAAAACTTAAAAAAACTCTAAACCCTAAACCCTAAACCCTAAAGACTAAACCTTAAACCTTAAACCCTAAAACCTAGACTAACCCTAAACCCTAAGCGAACCATAAACCCTAAACCCTAAACCCTAAAAACCCTAAACACTAAAGCCTAAACAATAAATCTGAAATCCTAAACCCAAAACCCTAACCCTAATCCCTAAACCCTATTGCCTTAAACCCTGAAACCCTTTACCCTAAAACCTAAACCCAAACCCTAAAAACCTAAAAATTTAAAGCTAAACTAAATAAATCCTAAAAATTAAATAAATAAAGAAACCTAAACCTAAATAAGATAAAATAAAGTAAATATAAATAAATAAAAACCTAAATTAAAACATAAACTTAAACCACCAAATAAAATAAAATAAACTAAAATAAAATAAACAAAAACCTAAACTAAACTAAAAAATAAAACAAACATAAGAACAAAAAATGTAAATAAAATAAAAACTAAAAGTAAAATAAAAATAAAATAAACTTATAATAAAATATAATAAAAATTAAATAAAAAACTAAACATAAAAAATTTATCTAAAAATAAAACTTAAAAAATAAAAAATAAAACATAAACCATAAAACCTAATAGACCTAAACCTAATCCCTAAGAATAATCAGAACCTTGATGGCAGGAACATAACCGTCAACCAATCTCAGTCTAGTTCTAGCCATGGAGATGAAGGTAGAGGCGGCGGTTATCCTAGTGGTGGTGGGTGATCTAGAGGTGTAATAATGCCAGGGAAATCATCCCCTCATTTGTGCCTTCAAATATGTGGATTCCCCAATGTGGAGAAGACTTTGTAGTATCAAATGGAATGCTAATAACTTAATTTCTTAGAGTGTCAATTCTTGTTCCTCTTTCATTTGGCAAGACAATTGGCTGGGGTAGGGAAAGACAATTCTTGTTCCTCTTCTTAAAGATCCAAAATGATCCCATCTTTTGGAAGAGTTAATTCAAAAAAGTTTAAATTAAATTTTCATTTGGGAATTTCATTTACTTTCCTTTGGTGACAGGCTGACTATTCTTAAAGAACTCTTAATTTAATGCCTTATTATTTGATTCAAACTATTATCCTCACTAATGCTACTCTTATCAAAATTGATCGCTTGCTTAATAAATTATCTTGGTGATCCAATAATTCTACTAAAAGAATGCATTGGACTTCCTGACATAACTGTTGTGGTCCCTTGGGTGAAGGTGGACTCAGTTGCAATTTGATTTGTGAAGCTATTATTGCCTTCTCTCATAAGATTTGGTGGAATTTTAGAAAGAATTATAGCTTTTGGGCTAATTTTATGAAGAAAAAAATATTTCCAAGGTAAACACCCTCTTATTTGTGCTTATAAAGTTGGTGACTCTCTAGTTTGGAAAATGTTTTGCTCCATTAAATAGTTTGCTTAATCCTTAATATCTTGGGGTAATCATTCGGGTTCTTGTTTCTTTTAGCAAGATAATTGGATTGTCACTAGCTCTATTAACTCCCTTATAGTTACCCACTCTACTGCAACTATCAAAGTTAACTCTTTCTAGCATAATAACACTTGGAATGAGAACAAACTTGAGAATTATATCTTTATTTCTCTTTTAGATAACTTTACAAATATCCCTATTTTCTCTAACAAACCTAACCAAATTCTCTTTAAGCTTTCTTACAATGGTGATTTTGTTCTTAAAGAGGTTTGGAATTTTATTACAGATAAGCAAAACTCCTCTAATGTTTTCATTAAACTTTGGAATAATATCATTCCCATTTCTTATTCAGTTTTAACTTGGAGGATTTTGAATAACTTTATTCTTGTGGACTTTTTGCTCTAGAATAAAGGGTTTTATTTGCCTTCAAAGTGCTATTATTGCTTTCATATTTTTGTCGATGGTGCCATTGCTTCTGAATTATGGTTATGGTATGATGATTTATTTAATACCAACTGTGTTCATTGCTCTCTTTCCATATATCAACTTCTTGAAGTATGTTTCCAAAAAATTGTGAAAGTTCATATCAAAGTTATAGTCGCAATTACCTTTATCTAGTTCATCTGGATGGATAGAAATGATGCTAAATATCATGGTATTCCTATGAGCCATAAAAGGATCTTGGCTAGAAGCAAAGAAAAAATTCATGCTCTATTTAATGCCTATCTTATTAGTAACATTCATTTTAGAGGCTGTAAATTTGTGGCTAAAAAATTGGGTGTCATTCTACTTGATGTTCACTCTTACAAAAGAGCTTGGATTATCCATTGGATCAAACCCAAAGAAAATTTGGTTAAAGTAAATACGGTTGGTTCTGTTGCTTCCAATAAAAATGGTTGTATTAGTATTCTTAGGGATTCTAAATGTACTGTCATTTGTGCTTTTGTGTATCCTCTTAAAGCGCCTATTATATCGAGCCTATGCCTATCAATAAAGATATTGAAATTTGTTTGAATAAAGGTTTCCTCAACATCTGGATTGAAGTTGATGCTCTCTTGCTTCTTGACATGCTAAACTCTAATAAAATAGGAAATGTTGATTTATTTTATCTTCTCAATCATACTAAAAATCTTTTTTCTCAAGTTTGTTATAAAATTTCTCATATCCATTGTGAAGGTAATGCTTGTGCTGATTTCTTGGAAACTTTAGGTGCCAACTTAACTTATTTCACTTATTTGACAATAAAAATTTGCTTAAACTATTAAGGGGTTTGGTCAATCTACATAACCCAAGATTACCTTATCTCAGATTATAATTTTCTTGGCTTGGTTTTTTTAGTTGGTTTTTGATGAGCCATTGAACCTAAAAACTAAACCCTAAACACTAAACCCTAAAGCCTAAACCTTAAACCCTAAAACCTAAACCCAAAACCTTAAACCTAAAACCCAAAACCCTAAACTAACCCTAAACCCTAAAAAGCTTACAATGCAAACCTAAACTAAATAAAACCTAAAGGTAATATAAATAAAAAAACATAAAACAAAATAAAATAAATAAATAAAATAAAATAAAAACATTAATTAAAACCTAAACTTAGAAGGAAATAAAATAAAAAGTAAAAACTAAAATAAAATAAAATAAATAAAAACCTAAACTAAACTAGAAAAATAAAAAACCTAAATAAAATAAAAATTAAACCTAAAATAAAAATAAAGTAAACTTAAATTATAATAAAATAAAAACTAAATAAAAACCTTAATAAAAGTTAAAAAAAATAAATTTTAATAAAAATAAAAAATAAAATAAATAAAAAATAAACTAAATAAACCTAAACCTACCAGTTTACTTAATTAAAAAAATAAAAAACATATAAAAATATAAAAAAACCCTAACCATAAACTCTAAACCCTAAAACTAACCTTAAACTCAAAACCGTCAACTCTAAACCAAAACCTAAACTAAATAAAACCTAAAAACAAAATAAATAAAACACCTAAACCTAAATAAAATAAAAAAATAAAATAAAATAAAAACCTAAACTAAAACATAAATCAAAACCTAAAAATAAAATAATATAAAATAAAATAAAACTAAATAAAATAAATAAAAAAACCTAAAATAAAATAAAAACTAAATAAAACATAAAATAAAACAAACCAAGTAAACTAAAATAAACCTAAACTTAAAATGAACAAAATAAAATAAACTAAACCTTCTAAAATAAACTAAACTAAAATAAATAAAACCTAAACCTAAAACTAAAATAAACTAAACTAAATAAAAATAAAATAAAATAAAGATAAACTAAAATAAACCTAAAATTAAACTAAAATAAAACCTATAATAAACCAAAATATAAAATAAAACCAAAACCTAAAAAAATAAAATAAAAACCAAAACCTAAACCTAAAAATAAAAAATAAAACTTGAACCTAAAAAATAAAATAAAAATAAAACTAGACTAAAAATAAACCTAAACCTAAACCAAACCCTAAAAAATAAACTAAAATAAAAAATGTAAACTAAAATAAATAAACCTAAAAAACAAACCTAAAAAAATATAAAATTAACTAAATAAACTACATAAAATAAATAAACCTAAATGTCCCAGTTTATGTAATTTTTTTATTTAAAAAAACTCCCTAAACCATAAACCCTAAACCCTTAACCCTAAATCCTAAACCCTACAACCCTAAACCATAAACCCTAAACCCTAAACCCTAATGACATAAATCCTAAAACACTAAACCGTAAACCCAAAACCCTAAACACTAAACCCTAAGCCCTAAACCCTAAACCCTAAACCCTAAACACCAAACCCTAAACCTAAACCTAAAGTAACTAAAAAGACTAAAAAATAAACCTAAGCCTTAAAACCTAATAAACCTAAACCCTAAAAATTGGCAGAACCTTGACGATAGTAACATCACCATAAACCAGGCTCAGTCTAGATCTGGCGATGGAGGCAAAGGCAGAGGCGACGATTATCGGAATGGTGATGGGGGATCTGGAGGTGCTTTGTCATCACTTGTGTCTTAGAAAACTTTGTGTGTTACTTGGTTGATGAAATCAAAAAGTAAAAATGTTAAATATGAATTTCTTCTCTATTAAAAAAACTAATAACCTTAAACCCTAAACCTAAAACCAAAACCCTTAGACCTAAACCCTAAACCATAAAAACCCTAAACCCTAAACCTAAACCCTAAACCCTAAAACCCCCCTAAACCCTAAACCCAAAAATGTAAACCCTAAACCCCAAACCCTAAACCCTAAGCCCTAAACTAACCATAAACCCTCAACCTTAATCCTTAAACTCTAAAAAGCTAAAAACCTAAACCTAAACTAAATAAAACTTAAACCTAAACCTAACTAAACAATAAAAAATAAAACCTAAAATAAAATAAAATAAATAAAAACCAAAACTAAACTAAAAAATAAAAAAAACCTAAGTAAAATAAAAAATAAACCTAAAATAAAATAAAATAAAATAAAAACTAAATAAAAGCCTAAACTTAAAAAATAAACCAAAAAATAAAACCTAAAACAAAATAAAAAATAAAATTGAAACTCTAAACTAAAAAAAAACTTAAACCTAAACCTAAACAAAAATAAATAAAACCTTAACCTAAACCTAAACCTAAAATAAATAAAATAAAATAAACAAAAATAAACCTAAACTTAAACTAAAAATAAAACCTAAAAATAAACCTAAAATAAAAACCTAAAACCTAAGCCTAAAAAATAAAATAAAAACATAAAACTAAACCTAAAATAAATAATAAAACATATACCTAAACATAAAATAAAAAATAAAATAAATTAAAAAAAATAAACCTAAACCATAACCTAAACATAAAAATAAAATAAAATAAAAAACCTAAACTAAAATAAACAAACCTAAAATAAATAAACTAAACTAAATAAAAATAAAAATAAACCAACAAAGAATAAAAAATAAAATAAACTAAATAAATTAAATAAACCTAAACTTACTAGTTTACAAAATTAAAAAAATTAAAAAAAAATAAAACCATAAGTCTAAACCCTAAACCCTAAAACTAACCTTAAATAAAACCTAAAAACAAAATAAATAAATAAACTTAAACCTAAATAAAATAAAATAAAATAAAATAAAATAAAAACCTAAACTAAAACCTAAACCTAAACATATACCTAAATTGAAACCTAAGGATAAAATAAAATAAAAAATAAAATCTAAACAAAAATAAAATAAATAAAAACCTAAACTAAACTAAAAAATAAAAAAAACCTAAAATAAAAAACCTAAATAAAATAAAAACTAAATGTAAAATAAAAATAAAATAAACCTAAAATAAAATAAAATAATAACTAAATAAAAACCTAAACCCAAAAAATAAACTTAAAAAGAACCAAAAAGTAAAACCTAAACCCTAAACCTAAAATAAACAAGATAAAATAAACCTAAACCTAAACTAAAATAACCAGAACTAAAATAAATAAAACCTAAACCTAAACCTAAAATAAACTAAACTTATACCCTAACATAAATTAAATAAAAAACATGAAAAATAAACCTAAAACTAAGCTAAAAAATAAAACCTAAAAATATACCTAAAATAAAAACCTAAAACTTAAACATAAAAAGATAAAATTAAAACTTAAACCTAAACTTAATTATAAAAATAAAACCTATGACCTAAAAAAATAAAATAAAAATAAAAGTAAACTAAAAATAAACATAACTCTAAACCTAAACCAAAAAAATGAACTAAAATAAAAAACCTAAACCTTCTAGTTTACTTAATTTTAAAAAAAAAATATAAAAACCCTAAAACCTAAGCCCTAAGCCCTAAACTCTAAATCCTAAACCCTAAACTCTAAACCTACTAGTTTACTTAATCTTTTTTTTTTAAAAAAAAACCCAAACCCTAAACCTTAAACCGTAAACCCTAAACCCTAAAAAGCTAAAAACTTAATCATAAACTAAATAAAACCTAAAAATAAAGAAGAAAAAAATACCAAAAACTTAAATAAAATCAAAAAATAAAATAAAATAAAAAACTAAACTAAAACTTAAACCTAAAAATGGAATAAAAGAAAAAAATAAAAATAAACTAAAATTAAATAAATAAAAACCAAAACTAAACTAAAAAAATGGAATAAATGTAAGAGTGAAAAACCTAAATAAAATAAAAACTAAACAAACTTAAAAATAAAATAAACTTAAAATATTATAAAATAAAAACTAAATATAAACCTAAATATAAAAAATAAACCTAAAAATAAATAAAAAATAAAATTAAAACCCTAAACTAAAAAAAACTAAACCTAAAATAAAAATAAAATAAAGAAAATAAAATAAACCTAAACCTAAATGAAACTAAATAAACCTAAACCTAAAATAAACTAAACCTAGACCTAATCCTAAACTAGATAAAATAAACTAAACTAAAAATAAGCCTATCACTAAATAATCAAAAAATAAACCTAATAACCTAAACATACAATAAAAATCTAACCTAAAAATAAAAATAAAAAATAATACCTAAACCTAAAAAATAAAATAAAAATATAACTCAACTAAAAAAATAAACCTAAACCTAAACCTAAAACTAAAAAATGAACTAAAATATAAAAACCTAAACTACAAATAAATAAACTAAAATATATAAAAATAAAAAATAAACCTAAATAAAAATAAAAAAATAAGTAAACTAAATTAAATAAAAAAATAAACTAAATATTCTAAATAAACCTAATCCTACTGGTTTACTTAATTTAAAAAAAAAACCTTAAACCCTTAATTCTAAACCCTAAACCCTAAACCTTAAACCTTAAACCTACAACCCTAAACCCTAAACCCTAAATCCTACACCCTAAAAAAACCCTAAACCCTAAACCATAAACTTTAACCCTAAACCCTAAACCCTCAAAGAAGAAACCCTAAAACCCTAAACCTAAACCCTAAACCATAAACCCCAAACCCTAAACATAAGCCTAAAGTAACTAAATAAATTTATATATAAACCTAAATCCTAAAACTTAATAAACCAAAACCCAAAGAATGGGCAGAACCTTGACGTCATGAACATCATCGTCAACTAAGCTTAGTCTAAATCTAGAGGTGGCGACGAAGGCAAAAGTGGCGATTATTGCAATGGTGGTGGGGGATCTAGAGGTGGTGGTCATAGTTGGGTTGTAAAGTTCCATATGGGGGCAGGTCCCTATAGTTAATTACATCCTAGGGAAGGTGAGTTTCTTAGAAATACTCCCGATTAAAGTAAGCAAATGTTATCTCCAAATATTTCAAAGATAAGACTATCAAAAAATTGGCTATGTTTGAAAAATTAATCGGGATAGATCAAAAAGGAGAGACTTGTTATCAAAGCCAAAGGGATATGAATAAGGAAAACTCATGATACTAGAAAACCTAGTAAGCATTCTAGCCTATCCTATGGTTTTACTTTATATGTTTGAAGTTGAGGAGAATTATATGTTTGAATTAGAATTTTATTAGAAAGCTAGGACTTATAATCTCACAACACAAGGTTGTGAAAATACCTAAGAGGTGAGGATTTATGCCTATAGCCTGAGGGGAAACAACAACCTCAAATCCTAAATCTAGGGAGCTTTAGCGAGGGCCAAAGCACATCCTCAACCTAAATAATATGATGGTTGATTGGATCTACTGCTTATGAAATTGTTTCTTTATAGTAAATGCCTAGTAAGAACATCCTCACACCAAGGTACATCTTCTTGTAAATGCCTAGTAAGAACATCCATAACTAAAGTAAAAAAGATAAGGGCTTAAAGCTGATCCTTGATGTAATCCAGCTGAAATAGGAAAATATTTTGTCAATCCTCCTTGTGTTTGGACACAAGTAGCTCTTGTATACATATCCTTAATGACTTGAATATAACCAATATTAACTCCTTTCTGTTCTAGAACTCTCCAAAGAACATCTCTTGAAACTTTATCATAAGCTTTCTCTAAATCAATAAATATCATATGTAGATCCTCCTTACTTTCTCTATGCTTCACCATCAAACCCCTTAACAAATGTATAGTATCCATAGTAGATCTACCTGGCATGACACCAAACTGATTGTGAGAAACTTCTGTATCACATCGTAACCAATGCTTAATTACTCTCTCCCATAATTTTTATGTATGGCACATTAACATAATTCTTATATAATTTGCACACTCTTGTGTATCACCTTTATTCTTAAATATAGGAACCAACAAACTCATTCTCCACTCATTTGATATCTTTTTAGTCTTTAAAATGACATTAAAAAGATTTGTAAGCCAAGAAATTCCTTGATCTTCTAAACATTTCCACACTTCTATTGGAATATTATTCGGTCCTACTGCTTTTCAACATTTCATTTTCTTTAAAGCTTCACTAACTTCTTATTTACTAATACGATGATAAAAATGAAATTCTCTATTTTGTTTAGGGTATTAAGGTTGCTAAAATCAATCATACTGTCAGATCCTTCATTGAAAAGTTTATCAAAATACCTCATCCACCTATTTTCAATATCCTTTTCTAAAAAAAGTATTTTATTATTTTCATCCTTAATACACCTCACTTGAACTATGTCTTTACTTCTCCTATATATTTGGTTGGATAACTTATACATACATCTTTTGCCTTCTTTGGAATCTAATCTATTGTATAAATCAATAAAAGCAAAATTTTTTGCATCATATATTGCTTTCTTAGAATCTCTGCAGGCCACTTCATATATTTCCCAATTCTCTGAGTTTTTACATCTAAACCAAGTTTTATAACAATACTTCTTATTTTTTATCTTTTCTTGTACACTCTGACTCCACCACCAACTATTCTTATTAAAAGAAGCTTTTCCTTTTGATTATCCAAGCACATCTTTAGCAACTTGCTTAATTTCACTTATTATTTTTTCCCACATAATGTTAGCTTCCTCATGAACATCCCAAATTCTAATCTCTAGTAGCTTGCTCTTAAAAATATTTTTATTTGTGTTCTTTAAGTGTCCCCATCTAATTCTAGGATAATAATTTGGTTTATTATTTCTCTTATAACCTTTCATCTTAAAATCTAAAACTAATAATCAATGTTGGGTACTTAGATTTTCAATTGGAATGACTTTACAATCTTTATAATCTAAATAATCTATTTTTCTTATCAGAAAATAATCAATCTGTGTTTTACTAGATCGATTTTTATAAGTAATAATATGTTCATCTCTTTTCTTAAATAAAGTGTTAGAAACTACAAAATCATAAGCTAAAGCAAAATCTAATATAGTCTTACCTTTTTCATTAGTCACTCCAAATCCCTAACCACCATGAATACTTTTAAAATCTTCTACCACTACCAACATGTCCATTTAAATCTCCTCCAATAAATACTTTTTCTTCAAGAGGTATCTTTTGTATTAATCCCACTAATTCATTCCAAAAATTTTCTTTTGCGCTTACCTGTGAACCTACTTGAGGAGCATAGACATTTATAACATTGATAATCTTAGTATCAACAATAATCTTTAAAGCTATAATTCTATCTCCACATCTATTAATATTTATAACATTATCCTTCAAACTTTTATCTATAATCACACCTACACCATTTCTAGTTATACTTTTACCTGAATACCAAAGGTTAAAACCTAAACTATCAATCTCCTTGGCTTTCTCCCCAACCCATTTAGTTTCTTGAACTCATAAAATATTTATCTCTATATGAACCATAATATCTATTAATTTCATTAATTTACCTATAAGAGTACCTATATTCCAAGATCCTATCCTAATTCTAGGTGACCCTCTTTCTCCTTCACTTTTTATTATTGCGATTGAATATTGGTCTCGTTGGCTTAATCTTCTTTTGAGAAGAATTCTAGTATGTATTTTAGTAATCTTAGTCGTTTGGCTATCTCTCACTTTAGTTTTGCTGATGATTTCATAATATTTTGTAATGGCTTGTTACATTATTTTAAAAAGTCTAAGAGTTTTTTAAATAAATTTGAAAAGGAAAGTGGCCTTTGGATTAGAAATCATAAAAGTTGTTTTATCACTTCTACTTCCATTTCTATTCAAAGAATTAATAAAATTAATGATATTACTAGTTTTTCTCATTAAAATCTTTCTATTAAATATTTAGGCACACTGTTATATTGTGGTCAAAAGAGATCCCAACTTTTTGATGAGGTAATCCATAATATTAAAAATAAAATTTCTACCCTCGAATTTCATTTCTTTTCCTTTGGTTGTAGATTAATTATTATTAAAATTATTCTTTACTCTCTTCCTGTTTACTTTTTGCTTAATATTGTTCCTACTTCCCTTCTTCTTATCATGATTGAAAGACTCTTTAATAAGTTTTTTTAAGGCTCTAGGAATTCAGCTAAAAGGCTTTATTGGACTTCTTGGTCTAATATGTGGGGTTCTATTTATGATGGTGGTATTGGGTGCAAATCTTTGATGGATTACACCAATGTTTTTTCCTATAAACTTTGGTGGAATTTTCAGAAAAATGAAAGTCTTTGTGCTAAATTCATGAATTTTAAATATTACAAAGGTAAGCATCCTTTAATTTGCAATTATAAACATGGTGACTCTATTATTTTGAAATGGCTCTATGATATTAAATGGAATGAGGAACCTCTCATTTTTTGAGGTATTAATAATGGTTCTTCTTTCTTTTGGCAAGATAACTAGATGGGGGACTTTTCCATTCATTCTTTGCTTAATACTCACTCTAATTTTTCCTTAAAAGTTTGTCATTTTATTTATAATGGTGATTGGAATTTCTTTCTTTTAAATGATTTGATTCCTAATTTCATTAGTAATAACATCATCAGTATTCCTATTGATGGTGTTTCCTCGGATCAAACTCTTTTCAAAATTTCTAGCAATGGAGAATTTTTTTTTAAAGAAACTTTTTTTTGGAGAACCCCATGTAGGAGAATTTTATTCCCACAAAAAAGGGGGGTTACAAGATCATTAAGAGGGGATAAACTTAAGAACTACTGCTCAAAGACCTACAATCACTAGAGTGAATCCCATCTAAAACCAAAATAAAAGGAAAAAGAAAAGTGAAAGAAAAATTGCAAGAGATACAAAACTAGCAAAAAAGAAATGCCTGGACTTTGAAAAAAGCTTGAGAAGATGAGAGAAGTATTTGCCACCTCTAGAGAAGGAACCGCAAGGAAACAACACAGAACTTATAAATAGCTAGAAGAAGGAATTAACACAGGTAAAGAGATACAAACAAAATTAATTGAAAAAATAAATGAAAGTGTGAGAAATTTAGAGAAGTGTGTGGGGGAAAGCTCAGGCTCAATCACAACAGAATGGGGCAGCTGCAAACATGAGCATCTAAACTTTGAAGGAAGGGTTACATCACAAGTACTATTATTAGCCAAATTATGAATGAAATCATCCCAGCCATCAAAGCCTACATACCTGGGGGTAGGAACCTATCACTGGATGAAAATCATATAATCTTTAATACATGCATACCAAGCAATAGCAAAATGCACTCTAGAATGAAAGGAAACACTATTCAATATGGCAAAGGCATGCCACCAATCCTTTGTAAGAGAAGCATCACCTAAGTATTCCACCATAACATGAGAATGAACAGCCAACAAAAAAACCCCTACCTATATGAAACATTAAGGCAGGGAAAACACCCACATAGTGATGAAAGCCAATCAGGAGCAACAACCACCTATTAATAGCTAGAACATAATAGTAATTATATAGGTCTAATAGAGCCAAGAGTAACCTTAGCCAGTAGATAAACACATACAGCAAAGGCACAAGTAATGAGGCTAACCAAACAGTAATCAACAGAACAAAAAAGTAGGAAGAAATCCACCAAAAATAATCAGCCTACTGAACATAAGAACCTACTAATCCATTCAGCCAATAGATAATACAACAAACCAAATAATTTAACCAACAAAGGAGAAGGTAGGCAGTGTCATTCCGAGCCAGCCATGTTAGAATAAAAAAATAAACGTCAAAAAATCCATCATATTAAGGAAAATAATAAGCTAAGCAAATAGCAACAACAAAAGCAGTATGAGAAGGAGACCAAAAGAAGTCCCAAATGTGCAGGGAAATAGCAGTAATCACCAAAATAAGAAAAGAAAGAGAAATAGTGAGCATAATCAGCAAAGTAACTAATTCATCCATTAGGGTTAAGAATAAGAGTAGCATAACCTAGCTGGTTCAGTGAAATAGGCAAACCCACAACTATTTAGTAATAGCCAATGCCCAACCTGAAAATGGGAAGCATCAAAAAAAGATTGTAGAAAGATCCAACTAGAAAAGAAGAACACACCCAACATTGGACAAGGTCCCCATGACCTCCTTCTACAAACACCTCTACCAAAATAGTAGAGAATGCAACATAGAAAGGAAAAGGGACAAAGTAGAAAGGAAGACTAGCCCCATCCCATCCATAAACTGGGAAACATGCAGACAATAAAATAAGTTATGGTTCATGAGAAGGAATTTATAAATCCCAAACCAGCAGAAGATAAAAAATGACATAATCAAATCCAAAAACTTAGGGAAGAGCCATATCTCCACAGGAAGAAGAAGCATAAAAGGTTTAAAAATTTATAACATAAGGCAATCTAGTTTTATCAAGACTCACAAGCCCCCTTAAAAGTGATGGAATATCATCATTAGAGAACAGATTAAATAAGGAGGACTTGGCTCCCCAATTAGCAAGAAAATTAGCACAAGAATTGCCTTCTCAATAAATATAAAAAATTTGATAATCTAGGTTGGCAAGAAGCCTCCTAGTATAGTTAAGTAAATAATACACTTCAGCATTTCCATGAGCTCCCGAATTTATTAATTCAAGAAGAAGGAGAGCATCAACTTCAAACCAAATCTTCAAATCCTTTCTATAAGCGCATGAAATACCATAGTGTAGACCTTTAAGCTCGGAAATAATACAGGTTCTAAAGTGAAAAGCGAGATAACGACCACTATAATCTCTTAAAATCCCCCCACCATAAAAGCCATTAGAAATCAGAATCGGTGTTAACCTTAATGTCATGATAATTCACTTCATCTAGTATATAATTTTATGGTTAGGAGCAATTCCACAAGAAGGAAGATTAATCCCAAAGTTAAAGGCCACATATTTGTACCCTTTGAAACTAAATGAAGTAAGAAAATAAGCTTTATAAAGAGACATAATTTTACATTTGACACTAGCAATAATAGGATGATAGTTCATAGGTATATCATGATGCCTAGCATCATTTCTTTCCAACCAAATATACCACAGAAGAGTAGTGGCTAGAACAACTTTCATATGGCCTTTAGAAGTATAAGAGAAAAAAGTTTCAAGAAGTTGCATAATAGAAAATGATCCATCGAAATGGAAAGTATTAAACATACTATAATACCAACTCCAAACCTTAACAACAATAGGGTCATTCACAAATACATGATCCACAGTTTCAATGTGAAAGCAACATTGGCATTTATAGGGGAGATGGAAGCCTTTTTTTAGAAGGGTAGCATCAACAGGAATATAGTGCTTTAGAATGTGCCAAGTTAAGACCGAAAAGGAGGTAGGGATATTCATATTCTAGATTTTAGTGAAAACCAAGGACTCTTGAGTTTTAAGTCTGAAAGAATGCCAAACATCCTTAAAAACAAAATCTCTAGAAGAGGAATTTTTGAAGAGGATTTGGTCGATTTATTCAAATTGTAAGGATTTTGTCAACTATCACATTACGACGTGGAAATTAAGACACATCCTAATTATTCTGAGTAATGAACTGATTAACCTTATGCCTCACAATGGAATGAATATTAAGGAAAGAATCAATAGAACCTTGTCCCAGCCAATTTCCTTGCCAAAAGAAGGAGGAGCCCGAATTCACACATAAGAGATAAGATTCTCAGCAATCTAGTTAATTTTACAAAGTCTTCTCCACACCTGAGAGTCCCTAAGTTTGAAAGTACAAGTGTTTCCCCTTACAGTATTTAGCAAGCATAAATTGAGACCTGTAATTATGGTTAATTCTAAAATTCCACCATATTTTGTATAAAAAACATTTAATGGAGTCTTCTAAAGTTTTGCAACTCAAACCACCTTCATTAAAAGGCCCACAAAAGTTATGCTAACTAGCCCAATGAACTTTCCTAGAAGAAGAGGTATAACCCCAAAAGAATTTGTTAATAAGTCTATTTATCCTTTTAATAATAGAGCAGGTAGGCACAATAGTGGACAAAAGATACAAAGGTTTGAGGGTACTTTTGATCAGGATAAGTTTAGCACCAAAGGAAAGTAAGTGGAACTCCCAAGAGGAAGTTTTCATATTTATTTTTTGAATAACTTCATCAAATAAAGAAGATCTTTTGGTTCCTCGATATAAAGGAGTACCCAGATACTTGATAGGCAGGGTTTGATGTGCAAAGCACGTAATATTCTTAATAGCATCAATCCTAGATAAGGAAATAGATGAGCTAGAAATAAAACAACTTTTGTCATGATTAATCTTCAAACCACTATCCCTACCAAATAGAGTAAGGAACTTCCATAATTTTTAATGTAGAGAGTAGAGCCATTGCAAAATATAATGAAATCATCAGCAAAGCTGAGGTGGGAAATGGGAAAGCCACCCCTAGTTTTTTAGTACATGTTAAGCATTTTAGAAAACATCTACTCAATACTTCTAGAGAGATATTCCACAGTAATAATGAAAAGAGCAGGAGAAAGAGGATCCCTTTGCCTTAGCCCATGAGAAGAAGAGAGAAAACCATGAACTTCACCATTAATAAGTAAAGAAAACCAAGAATTCCCAATACCATTCTTAATTAAAGTAATAAATTGACTTGAATATCCAAATAGAGCCAAAATTTTATATAGGAAAGCCTAACCAATGTTATCATAAGCTTTGGAAATGTCCAGCTTAAAGAGCAGGTTACCACTACGAACTTTGGCATTTAAATCATGGATCATCCCTTGGGCTAAAAGAACATTATTAGAAATACATCGCCCTTTAACGAAACCTATTTGGTTGGGGGAGATAATTTTAGGAAGCAGAATACTTAATCTTTTAGCCAAAATAGGAAAATATTTAGTCAATCCTCCTTGTGTTTGGACACAAGTAACAGCTCTAGTATACATATCCTTAATGACTTGAATATAACCAATATTAACTCTTTTTTGTTCTAGAACTCTCCAAAGAACATCTCTTGAAACTTTATCATAAGCTTTCTCTAAATCAATAAATATCATATGTAGATCTTCCTTACTTTCTCTATGCTTCTCCATCAAACCCCTTAATAAATGTATAGCATCCATAGTAGATCTACTTGGCATGAAACCAAATTGATTATGAGAAACTTATGTATCACATCGTAACCTATGCTCAATTAATCTCTCCCATAAATTTAATGTATGGCACATTAACTTAATTCCTCTATAATTTGCACACTCTTGTGCATCACCTTTATTCTTAAATATAGGAACCAACAAACTCTTTCTCCACTCATCATCTTTTAGTCTTTAAAATGACATTAAAAAAGTTTTGTAAGCCAAGAAATTCCTTGATCTCCTAAAATTTCCACACTTCTATTGGAATATTGTCCGTCTCTAGCTTTTCCATATTTCATTTTCTTTAAAGCTTCACTAACAGATTTACTAATATGATGATAAAATGAAATTCTCTATTTTTTAGGTATTAAGGTTGCTAAAATCAATCATACTTTCAGATCCTTCATTGAAAAGTTTATCAAAATACCTCATCCACCTATTTTCAATATCCTTTTCTAAGAAAGCATTTTATTATTTTCATCCTTAATACACCTCACTTGAACTATGTCTTTACTTCTCCTATCTCTTTGGTTGGCTAACTTATACATACATCTTTTACCTTCTTTGGTATCTAATCTATTGTATAAATCACTAAAAGCTAAATTTTTTGCATCATATATTACTTTCTTAGAATCTCTACAGGCCACTTTATATCTTTCCTAATTCTCCAAGTTTTTACATCTAAACCAAGTTTTATCACAATACTTCTTATTTTTTATCTTTTCTTGCACACTTTAACTCCACCACCAACTATTCTTATTAAAAGAAGCTTTTCCTTTTGATTCTCCAAGCACATCTTTAGCAACTTGCTAAATTTCACTTGATATTTTTTCCCACATAATGTTAGCTTCCTCATGAACATCCCAAATTCTAATCTCTTGTAGCTTGCTCTTAAAAATATTTTTATTTTTGTTCTTTAAGTATCCCCATCTAATTCTAAGATAATAATTTGGTTTTTTTTTTTCTTACAACCATTCATCTTAAAATCTAAAACTAACAATCGATGTTGGGTACTTTGATTTTCACTTGGAATGACCTTACAATCTTTACAATCTAAGCGTTCTATTTTTCTTATCGTAAAATAATCAATCATGTTTTACTAGATCCATTTTATAAGTAATAATATGTTCATCTCTTTTCTTAAATAAAGTGTTAGCAACTACAAAATCATAAGCTAAAGAAAAATCTAATATAGTCCAACCTTCTTCATTAGTCACTCCAAATCCATAACCACCATGAATACTTTTAAAATCTTCTACCACTCTACCAACATGTCCATTTAAATCTCCTCCAATAAATACTTTTTCTTTAAGAGGTATCTTTTGAATTAATCCCTCTAATTCATTCCAAAATTTTTCTTTTGTGCTTACCTCCAAACCTACTTGAGGAGCACAAACACTTATAACATTGATAATCTTAGTATCAATAATAATCTTTAATGCTATAATTCTATCTCCACATCTACTAATATTTATAACATTATCCTTCAAACATTTATCTATAATCACACCTACACCATTTCTAGTTTGACTTTTACCTGAATACCAAAGTTTAAAACCTAAACTATCAATCTCCTTGGCTTTCTCCCCAACCCATTTAGTTTCTTGAACACATAAAATATTTATCTTTCTATGAACCATAATATCTATTAATTCCATTAATTTACCTGTAAGAGTACCTATATTCCAAGATCCTAACCTAATTCTAGTTTCATGGACTAACTTCTTTGTCCGTATCCATTCATAATGTTGGAACCCTTGCTTATTTAACACTGCACCCGGGCGCTGATGCAGTAGCTCTAGCACATTTTTCACTGTATTCAAGCCATACAGCACGTCGCTTCCAGGGGATGCCCTAGCATTAACACAAAGATTTAAAGGATTCATGTCATGATTATTTCAACAAGTTTTACGCTCACTATCAACTACCTAACGTAACCCTCCACTTTTCAGATCCGGACTTAGGACCAGCAATGGTAGTGTTAATCTAAAAACCTAAACCTAAACTAAATAAAACATAAAAATAAAATTAATAAAAAATCCTAAACCAAAATAAAATAAAATAATAAAATAAAATAAAAACATAAACTAAAACCTAAACCTAAACTAACATCTAAACCTAAACCTAAAAAAAATAAAAATTAAACTAAGACAAAATAAATAAAAACATAAACTAAACTAAAAAATAAAAAACCTAAATAAAATAAAAACTAAACCTAAAATAAAAATAAAATAAACCTAAAATAAAATATAATAAAACTAAATAAAAACCTAACCTAAATAATAAACCAAAAAATAAAAGTTAAAAATAAATACAAAATAAAACCTAAACCCTAAACTAAAAAAAATGTAAACCTAAAATAAAAATAAAATAAACCTAAACCTAAACTAAAATAAATTAAACCAAAACCAAAACCTAAACCAAAACTAAATAAAATAAAATAAAATAAAAATAAACCTAAACTTAAACTAGAAAATAAAACCAAAAAATAAAACTAAAATAAAAATATAGTACTTAAACGTAAAAAAATAAAATAAAAACCTAAACCTAAACCTAAAAATATAAAATAATACCTAAACCTAAAATTAAAATAAAAATAAAACTAAACTAAAAATAAACCTAAAAAAACTAAATGTAAAACATAAACTAAAACCTAAAGTAAAATAAATAAACCTAAAATAAATAAAATTAACTAAATAAACATAAACTTATGAGTTTATTTAATTTAAAAAAAATCCTTAACCCGAAATCCTAAACCTAAAACTAACCCCTAAACTAAAACTCTAAACCCTAAACTTACAACCCTAAACCCTAAAACTTAAAAACCAAACAAAACCCTAAATTCCCCAACCCTAAACCCCTCCCATCTCCCCAGGCTCTTGTTCTCTAGCAATTTTGAATCCCTTATGGTGGCACATCCCATTGAGGATTTATGTGGCCTTGGAATTCAGGCTTCAATGGCATCTGGACATTTGCGTGATGCTTCGTCATTGGTCATGGCTATGGTAAGTTCTATTTCTTGGGCTCCACCTCAAATTATGGATGCTTCGGCTAGGGCATCCGACACTTTGGGGCTTGGCGGCCCTAATGTTTCTTCTTCTACTAAATCTTTTAAGGAAGTGCTCTGTAGTAAGCCTTCTCCCTCTGTTAATTCAGTTAATCTCATTTTGACATCTTTTAGAGGTTCGACGATGGTAATGTGCTCTCATGTGGATGTTGAAAAGTTGGCAAAATAATTTGAATTTTCTCTTGTCATTAAATTTGCTTAGCATCATCCAAATTTGGATAAGATCTACTTTTTTCCATAATCTCAAGCTTACAGGTGCTTTTTCATTTGGTCGTATTGACTTGCGACATATCCTGATTCACTTTCTAATGATCTAGATTATTCATGTGTTTTTTACATTTTTCTTATTTCATCTTTAATTGTCAAATACGTTTGTTGAAGTGGTCACCTCTATTTGCATTAAAGAAGAATCTCCTATTATCCTTGTGGGATTATCTCTTCCTAAAATGTGGATTCATTTTATTACCCATCATGTGTTTTTTGCTGTCGGGGCTTTATTTGGTCAGCCTTTACAACTCAACCATGTGACCGCTGAGCAATCTCACCCTTCTGTGGGTTGAATCCTCGTGGAATTAGACATAACTAAAAAATATCCTAAGGAAGTTTTGATTGGCTCTGAAAATTATGGGTATTCAAAAAAGGTTGAATTGGAGAACCTTCTGAATTTTTGTTCCCACCGTAAAATTCTTGGTTATGACAATTCAAAATGTTATATTCACCATACCCACTTAAAAAAAATAAAATCCTCCTAAAGAGAATGTTGTTCCTACCCATAAGTTGATCCCTACTTATGTTCAGAAATTAGCCTCGGATCCTAAGAATGGTATGAAGGCTATTATTGAGGTTGATTCCATGGATATCGGGGTTAATCTTGTTAAACAAATTTTGGCTCCTACTGTTGATATAGATTCGATTGATTTTCAAAATGGGAAAGATGATTTACCTCTTTTTTCCCCTTTTAAGTTGAATATTTTTAACGTGAAGAATAATCAATTTTTAAAGTTATTAGAAGATGATTCTATTTCCTCTGATTCTATTCCTGCTTCTATGCCAGCTTCGATCGATGATAATGAAGCATTTAATGAGGATTTCAATGATGTTGAGCATGCTTAAAACATTTTTGATCTGGATTTAACTACTTGTGCTTTAAATGGTTATAAATCATCACCGTCTCTCATTTCTAATATTGATATTCATGTTAATCCTACTATTCAACTTAATATGGATTTGGAAGAGGGTGAGCTCCCATCCAAACACTTGGAGAATACTTATAAATTTATGATCAATGTTACAAAATATTACTCGGATGATGACTCTAGGGGGAAAGAAAATAGTTTTCAAACTTGTCATGCTAAAAAGAAAAAAAAAGTGTTAAAAGTTACTCTCCCAAATTGTCCCAAAACACTAGATCTGCTGTTGCCTCTCACTCCTCTCTTAATTAAACTTTGCTTAACCCCTTTTTATTTTACTTATGTTTAATTTTCTTGTTAAGAATGTTAGAGGGATCAGTACCCTCTCTATTCATAGTTATTAGAAATCTTTGTCACATTCATAATATTTATTTACTTATTGTTCTGGAGCCTCTTATTCATGCTAATAAAATTAACCATGTTGCTAGAATGATGGGCTTCAATAAATTTTTATCTAATGTTAGTAATAAGATTTGGTGTTTTTGGATAATGTCATTCAGGTTTGTCTTATTGATGATTTTCAACAAGTTGTTAATGCTCAAATCTCTTATGGTGACTATTGTATTTTGGTTTGTTTTGTTTATGTATCTTATTATAGATCTGGTAGAAATCTTCTTTGGGATAATTTGTGGAATTTTGCTACCTTGGTCAACAAGACTTTGTTTATGGGTGGTGATTTCAACACTATTTTATTCTCTTCTAAAAGAAGTGGCGGCTGCTCTCCCAATATTCATTCCATGGAAGATTTTTCCAATATGATCCTTGATTGTAATTTGATTGAAATTCGCTTTAAGGGTTCTAAATATACTTGGAAGAACTCAAGACTTTGGCAAAGGTTGGATCAGTTTCTTTTTAATACTGATTGGATTACTCAGTGGCCTCTTACTTCTTTTGATGATTTAAGCAGAACCTTCTCTAATCATGCTCTTCTTCTGGTTTCTATTAAAGATACTTCTAATAAATTACATAAATCCTCTCCTTTTAGATTTTAGAACATGTAGATTCAGTATATTGATATTTTTGATGTTGTGGCTAATAATTGGAAAGCCCCTTTACATCCTAATAATTCGATTATGGGGATGAATAGACTTTGGTTTAAACTTAAAAGACTTATACAAAATTTGGGTTGGTGGAACAAGCATTATTTTAAAAAAGTTTTTGCTAATATTTTAAGATATGGAAAAATTAGTTTGTGATATTGAAGTCTCTATTATGTCTGATCCTTATAAGATTAGGGACTTGACTAAGGCAAAAGATAAACACGTTAACTTCCAAAATATGGAAGAGACTTATGCCAAAAAGCTATTAGTAAGCATATTGCGAATGGTGATAAGAATACTATGTATTTCCATGCTTTAGTTAATAAAAAGAGATCTTTAAATAATATTTAACAAAATTAAAGATGACAATGGTGTTTGGATTACGGTGAATAGTGATATTAAAGAATCGGTTATTAATTACTTTAGAAATATGCTTAATAAGAGTTGCTCTTATGAAGCTATTTCTAAATTGCATTTGATTTCTTGTATTATTACTAATGATGATAATAATTTGCTTTCCATCATGCCTAATGAAGAAAAAAATTTAAAGTCCTTAATAACATGAATATAGATTATGTTGTTGGTCTAGAGGGTTTCACTACTCAATTTTTTTCAAAAATGTTGATTTATCCTTAAAAATGATTTAATTGAGGTAGTGGTTGATTTTTTTAATGGTAATCCTTTTCCTAGATATTTTTTTGGTACTTCTATCATTCTCATACATAAGAAAGATAATCTAAACTATTGGAGTGATTTTAGACCTATTAGTCTTTGCACCTTCTTCAATAAGTTTATTTCCAAAATTCGAACCAACAAGCTTAGTCCTTTACTTAATAAAATTATCTCTCTCAACCAAACTAGTTTTGTTAGAGGTAGATCTATTTTTGAAAATATTTTACTAGCCCAAGAGTTAATTCATGATCTTAATGCTAAGATTAGAGGTGGCAACATTCTTTTCAAATTAGATATTACCAAAGCCTTTGATAACATTTCTTGGGACTTTCTTTTCCATATTCTAAATTTATTTAGGTTTGGTGATAAATTTATTTTTCTTATTAAAAATTGTATTAATAATGTCTGGTTTTTTATTTTGCTTAATGGGGAATCCTTGGGTTTCTTTCCCTCTTCACACGGCTTAATACAAGGGGATGCATTATCTCATGCTTTGTTTATTATTGTTGTTGAGTACTTATCTAGGAGTATCAATGATTTATTCTTTAACAATCCTAGTATGTACTACATAACTCTTGGTGGTCTTCCTGTTTCCCATTTAAGCTTTGTAGATGATTTCATTATCTTTTTCAATGCTTCTATTCATCATGTCAAGCATCTCAAGTATTTTCTAAATAAATTTGGTAGAGAAAGTGGCCTTTCTATCAATGATAACAAAAGTTATTTTACCACTTCCTCTCATATCTCTAATAATTAAATCGATCAAATCCTCCATATCACTAATTTTAAGCATCAAAACTTACCTCTAAAGTACTTGGATGCTCCCTCTTTAAAGGCCCAAAATGATCCCATCTCTTTGATGAGTTAATTAAAAAAATTTTAAATAAAATTTCCATTTGGGAATTCTATTTACTTTCATTTGGTGGCAGGCTCTCTCAATTCAATGCAATTCAATGCCTTTTTATTTGATTCAAACTATTATCCCCACTAATGCTACTCTAATCAAAATTGATCACTTACTTAATAAAATTTTTTTGGGGCTCCAATAACTCTTCCAAAAGAATGCATTGGACATCTTGGCATAAATGTTGTGGTCCTTTGGGTGAAGGTGCTCTAGGTTGCAAACCTATTCGTGAAGCTATCATCGCTTTTTCTCATAAGCTCTGGTAGAATTTTAGAAAGATTGATAGCCTTAGGGCTAATTTTATGAGGGAAAAATATTGCCAAGGTCAACACCCTCTTATCTGAGCCTATAAAGTTGGTGACTCTCTAGTTTGGAAAAGGCTTTGCTCCACTAAATGGGTTGTCGAATCTTTAATATCTTGGGCTATTCATTCATGTACTTCTTTCTTTTGGCAAGATAATTGGACTGGCAACAGCTCCATTGACAACCTTTTATTTACCCAGTATACTTCATTATAAAAGTTAACTCTTTTTGGCTTAATAATAATTGGAATGAAAGTAAACTTGACAATTATATCCCTATTTCTATTTTTGACAATTTTAGAAATATCCCCATTTCTTGTAACAGACCTAATCAAATTCTTTTTAAGCTTTGTTATAATGGTGATTTTATTCTTAAAGAGGTTCATAATTTTATTAAAGTTTGGAACAATAACATTCCCATTTCCTATTCAATTTTTTTTTTGGAGGATTTTAAATAACTTTATTCCTGTGGACTCTTTGCTCTAGACTAGGTTTTATTTACCATCAAAATGCTATTATTACTTTCATATTGAAAATATAAATCATGTTTTTGACAATGGTGTTATTGCTTCTAAATTATGGCTTTGGTATGATGATTTATTTAATACCAACTATCTTCATGGTTCTCTTTCTTTATATCAACTTCTTGAAGTTTGTTTCAAAAAAAACTATGAAAGGTCATATAAAAGTTTTAATTGCAATTACCCTTCTCTTGTTCATCTGGATGGATATAAATGATGCTAAATATCGTGGCACTCCTATGAACCATAAAAGGATTCTAGCTAGAACTAAAGAAAAAAAATTCATGCTCTATTTAATGCTAATCTTATTAGTACGTTCATTTTAGAGGCTATAAATTTGTGGCTAAAAAATTGGGTATCATTCTACCTGACTTGGACCCATATAAAGGTGCTAGGATTATCCATTAGATCAAAACTAAAGACAACTTGATTAAAATGAATACTAATGCTTCTGTAGCTTCCAATAAATATGGTTGTGGTGGTATCCTTAGGGATTCTAAAGGAACTGTCATTTGTGCTTTTTCCTATCCTCTCAAACCCTGTTATGTTATTTTTTCTAAGCTTATGGCTATTAATAAACCTATTGAAACTTGTTTGAATAGAGGTTTTCTCAACATCTAGAATGAAGTTGATGCTCTCTTGCTTCTATACATACTTAATTCCAATAGAAATGGGAATCCTAAATTATTTTATCTTCTTAATCATACAAAATATCTTCTTTCTCAAGTTTGTTTTAAAATTTCCCACATCCTTCATCAAGGTAATGCTTGTGCTGATTTCTAGGTTAATTTAGGTGCCAACTTAACTGAGTTCACTATATTTAACAACCAAACATTGCCTAAACTACTAAGAGGCTTGGTTAATCTGTATAATACTGAATTGCCTTATCTCATATTATAATTTCTTCTCTTGGTTTCTTTTGTGTTGGTTTTTGATGAGCCTTTGCTTTTGTTTGCCCTTTGTTAAACCCTCTTTGGGTTGTGGTTATTTGCTTATTTTCACTCTTCGCCCGAAGCTGGTTGTTACTTTTGACCTTTTACTTTTGGTTGGATGGTGTTTACTCCCTAGTGGTTATTATCATTGCAGCCTCAGTTGATTTGGTTTTTTCGGCCTGATGGCTGTTGTCTGCCTGGCTGGGTTTTTACCACATTTTTTCCTTGGTTATTTTTGATAACCTCCTATTGGGTTGTGGCTTTGTCTGCTATTGGGTTTTCCTCCTATATAGGTTTTGCCTCATTTCGGGGCTAGTTTCTCACTTACTTATTTCGGATCTCTTGCTGTGGTGGTTGAATGGGTTGTTTGTTTTTCTGGTTGATTAATTGGCGATGATATGGTTTGGTTATGTTAGCTAGCTAGTTGGTTGTTTTAGCTACCTTTTCCTTTTCTATTGGTGACATATCTAGGGGACTATTGGTGGTTTAGCTCTGGCTTCATTTTGGAATGGTGGAGGCTTTTGTTTGGCTATTACTTTCTCTGTCTTGTTGACTAGGCCTTGGTGGTCAGTTTTGCTTGTTTTGTTTTGTTTCTTTTGTTTTTGGTTTTGTCCTCCACTTGTTTTAGCCTTCCTCTCTTGGTTGCAGTGACTTTGGGTTTGGTTATTGTTCTAGGTTGGCTGGTCATGGTCTTTTTGGTGGCTGTTATTTTCCTAGATGTCTTTGGTGATTTTGGCTTGATGCCTACTATTGGACTTTACATTGACTTGGGTTTTCTGCTGCTATGGTGGTTGGCTAGAGGCAATGTTGGCTAGCTATATTGGTTGGTTGTTTCTCTATTGTGTGGTGTTTTGCTAGTTTTTTTTTTTTGCTTTTCCTTGGCTGATGGGGATCTTTCCTTTGTTGGTTACTAATGATGGGATATTCTCTGGTGGCCTCCTTATGGATGTTCTACTTAGCTGGTTTGGTGGGAGGACTTTTAGTTGTCCTTGAAATCTTAGTTGGCTGCCTTTCTCTATGTTGGTTATTTTTCTTCTTCTTCTTGGCCAATTTGTTATAGCCTTTTGTTGTGCTGGCCGAACCTTTGCCGATCCTACTAAATTGGGATTTTTGGTTTCTGGTGGTTGGTGGCTACCTTTGGCTTCCTTCTGTGTATGCTAGTCTTGGTTTTTGGCTTGTTCATGTATGCTGGTGGTGGTTTTTGTGGTGTTATTGCTTGGTTTCATTAGCTTGGCCAATGATGATGCAATAACTTTTGGGTTGCTGGCTTTATGTGATTGGCCTTTTGTGGGTTTTAGTTGGTGGGTTGGTTGCTTAATGGCTACTGGCTGGTTATTTTCTCTATTTATTTTGTGCAGGACTAGATCACTATGGACTGCTTGCTTTGGATGGTTGTAGGTATCAGGTATGCTAGCTATGATGGCTTTGATGTTACTCACCTCCTCTCTTTGGTTGCTAGCTTTTGATATGATTGTAACCCTTCTTATGAAGTTGGGATGCTCATATGTATTGTTTCCCCTTGAGACGATCTTAATTGAGCAGCCTTTTCATTCTCGCTCTCTCCTTTTGCTCTCTTTATCCTTATCCTTTTAGCTATGACTTTTTCCTTGGTTGTGTTTTTTGCATAATTCTTTCATAGGTTGGAACTTTACCGAAGGCCTGGCCATTTCTTAGTCATCCCTGCTACTGCTATTGTGGAGCTTGCTTATTTTGCTTTCTTAAGAGAATCTTGAACTACTGCTGACTCAACCTTTTTCTAATTTTCATGCTTTATTTTGTTTTACTTTGTGACATTTTGCTCTCATGCTTTATAGTTGTTTTTTCCCATTTATTTTCTTTTCTTCTACTAATGTACTTAGATGGGGGTTTTGCTCTTTAAGGTTTTTGTAGCTCTATGATCAGTAGAATTCTGAGCTTTTCCCCTTTTAAGGACATTGTATCTTTTCCTTATATTTAACTTTTTTTTAAAGAAAAAAACCTAAACTCTAAACCCTAACCCTAACCTTAAACCTAAACATTGTAAATCCTAAATCTAAACCCCAAAAAACTAACCTTAAACTCACCTAAACCCACCATACCAATAACTAAACCCTTAACCTAAACCACCCTAAACTAACCATTAAAAATCCTAAACCCCCTACCTAAATGGAATCCCCCACTCCAATCACCAACCTAAATCTACTCTAAACCCTCTCCTAACCTAACCACACTTAAACCTTGGCCCTCCTAAATGACCCTGACCCTAAATCCTACCCTCCTCACTCCTTAAATACCTACTATCTGCACCTAAGCTCAGTCCTCCACCCTAAACCTGGGCCACAAACTCTAAACCTAAGGCTAAAGCACAAACCCTAAACCCTAAACCCTAACCTAACCCTAACCTGGCCTAAAATACTAACCCTAAACCCTAAATGTAAACCCAACCCTGATCCATAAACCCAAAAAAACTAAAACCTAAAATCTAAACTTGAACTAAATAAACATAAAAGAAAATAAAGAATAAAATAATATGAAACCTAAACTAAAACCTAAAAAAACCTAAAATAAAATAAAATAAACTAATAAAATAAACTAAAATAAAATAAACAAAAACCTAAACTAAACTAAAATATAAAATAAACCTAAGAATAAAAAACATAAATAAATTAAAAATTATATGTAAAATAAAAATAAAATAAACCTAAAAGAAAATAAAATAAAAAGTAAATATAAACCTAAACCTGAAAAATAAACCTCACAATAAAACCTAAATAATAAATAAAAAATAAAACATAAACCCTAAAACCTAATAAACTAACCTTAAGAACGTAACCTTGATGGCGGGGAACATCACCACAGCGGCAGTCTAGATCTAGTAGTGGAGGTGAAGGCAAAGGCACTAGTTATCACAAAAGTGGTGGGGGATCTTGAGGTGCTAGTGGATGTGTAGGCAGTGGTTCGAGCAGTGGTTGTTATGGAAGTAGGTGGAGCAACGGAGGTTACAACCGTGGTGGTGGCGAAGGGAGAGATTGTGGATATAATGGTGGATCTCGCTACTCGAGTGGTCGGAGTGGTTATGATGGGAACTGGAGAAGCTGAAGAATAGCCCCCTAAAATCATAAACCCTAAAACCTTAAACCCTAAACCATAAACCCTAAAAACCTAAAAACCTAAAGTTGAACTAAATAAAACATAAAAATAAAATAAAATAATAAAATAAAATAAAAACCTAAACTAAAACTTATACCTAAACCTAAAAATAAAATAAAATAAACTAATAAAAATAAACTAAAATAAAATAAATAAAACCTAAACTAAACTAAAAAAATAAAATAAACATAAGAATAAAAACCTAAATAAAATAAAAACTAAATGTAAAATAAAAATAAAATAATTCTAAAATAAAATAAAATAAAAATTAAATAAAAGCCTAAACCTAAAAAATAAACCTAAAAATAAAACCTAGACCCTAAGACCTAATAAACCTAAACCTAAACCAAAACCCTAACAATGGGGAGAACCTTGATGGTAGGAACATCACCGTCAACTAAGTTCAGTCTAGATCTAGCGGTGGAGGCGGAGGCGGCGGTTACCACAGTGGTGGTGGGGGATCTGGAGGTGCTAATGGATTTGGAGGCGATGGTAGGAGTAGTGGTGGTTATGGAAGCAGGAGGAGCAACGAAGGTTATAGCCATGGTGGTGGCGGAGGGATCGATCGGGAATATGATGGTGGATCCCACTACTTGAGAGGTCGGGGTGATTCTGATGGCAACTGGAGAAATTAAAGAATGGCCGATCTGATCTACTGCTTATGGAACTGTGTCTATATAATAGAGACGGTTCTATCTATCTAGGGTTTTTGATTTGCTTTATGCGTGCTCATTTTTTATCTATGTCCTCACTTGTGTCTTTGAAAACTTGGCGTGTTACTTGGTTGGTGAAATCGAAAAAGAAATGTTGAATTTGAATTTATTCTCTATTAAAAAAAACCAAAAACCCTAAACCCTAAATTAAAACTGGACCCTAAACATAAAACCAAAACCCTAAACCCTAAAACCCCTAAACCCCAAACCCTAAATGCTAAACCCTAATACTAAACCCTAAACCCTAAAACCTAAACCCTAAATCTTAAACCCTAAACCACCCTAACCCTAAACCCTAAATTAACCCAAAACCCTAAATCCTAAACTAACCGAGAGGAGCGTCAGAGGATCAAGGTGGTCATCTCTATTGTAGTGGTGGTGGGGGATCTGGAGGTGTTGTTGGATATCAATGGTCGCCTAGTGGTAATTATAGGCAGATGAGCGAGGTTATAGTGGTGGTGGCGGTAGAGATCGGGGATATGATGATGGATCTCGAGAGAGTGAGTGGTTATGAGCTGAGAAAGCAAGAACCACCGATCCATCGCCTACTGACTGTCATTATAATAGAGGCGATTCTGTTATCTGGTTTTATTTGCTCTATGCATGCTCATTTTTTATCTATGTCATCGCTTGTGTCTTAGAAAACTTGGTGTTTTACTTGGTTGATGAAATCGAAAAGAACAAATATTGATTTTAAATTTATTTTTTGGTAAAAAATAATAAAAATCTTAAACCCTACAGTAAAACTTGAACCCTAAACCTAAAACTTAAACCCTAAACCCTAAATGCTCTAAACCCCAAACCTAAACCCTAAACCCTAAACCCTAAACCCTAAAACCTAAATCACTAAACCAACCCTACAAATCCTAAACCCTAAATACCCTGACCTAAACCCTAAATAACACTCTACCCTAAACCCTAAAAAGCTAAAACTAAACATAAATTAAATAAAACTTGAAAATTAAACAAATAAAAAAAAATAAAATAAAATAAATAAAATAAAACATAAACTAAAACCTAAACCAAACCTAAACAAAATAAAATAAAAATATAAACTAAACAAAATAAAATAAATAAAACCTAAACTAAACTAAAAAAATAAAACTTAAATAAAATAAAAATAAAATAAAATAAAAAGTAAAAAAAACCTAAAAAATAAATAAAAACTAAAACATAAATCGTAAACTAAAAAAAAAACTTAAACCTAAAATAAAAATAAAATAAAATAAACCTAAACTAAAATTAACTATATAAAAATAAATAAAATCTAAACCTAAAACTAAAATAAACTAAAACTAAACCTAAACTAAATAAAATAAAATAAAATAAACCTAAACCTAAACATAAAAATCAAAAATAAAATGAAACTAAAAAATTAACATAAACTTAAACCTAAACCTAAAAAATAAACTAAAATAATAAACCTAACCTAAAATAAATAAACCTAAAATAAATAAACTAAATTTAATAAAAAATAAAAATAAACCAAAATCAAAATAAAAAGTAAAATAAACTAAAAGAAATAAAAATAAATTAAACTTATGTAACTGGTTTCTTTTAAAAAAAATAAATAATAATAAAATAAGAAAAACAAACCCTAACTAAACCCTAAACCTAAACTTAACCACTAAACCCAAACCCTAACTCTACCACAAAAACCTAAACTGACCCTCTTGACCTGACCTCTTTAAACCCTAAACCCTCCTACCACTCCCTAAACCCTAAATCACACCTTACCATACCAAAATCATGACCACACTACTTCTATCTTTCATTACTAAAAGACCCTGCCCTAACCACTACCCTGCCCTACCCTCCTAAAGATTAAAAACTAAACCTACCCTGACCCTAACCCTGTTCACTCCTGAACTCACCCAAAATACAAATCCTGGGCTAAACCCAAAACCTAAAACTTAATACTAAATAAAACCTAAAATAAATAAAACCTAAACCTAAATAAAACAAAATAAATAAAAACCTAAACTAAAACATAAACCTAAACCTTAAAATAAAATAAAATAAACTAAAATAAAATAAATAAAAACCTAAAATAAACTAAAAAATAAAATAAACTTAAGAATAAAAAACATAAATAAAATAAAATTTAAATAAAATAAAATAAAACTTATAATAAAATAAAATAAAATAAATAACAAACTAAACATAAAAAATAAATCTAAAAATATAATCTAAAAAAAATAAAAAAGAAAACCTAATAAACCTAAACCTAAACCTAAACCCTAATAATGGGTCGAACCTTGACGCTAGGAACATCACTGTCAACTAGGCTCAGTCTAGATCTAGTGGTGGAGGCGAAGGAGGAGGCGATGGTTATCATAGTGGTGGTGGGGGATCTAGTGGTGCTGGTGGATATGGAGGTGGTGGTTGGAGTAGTGGTAATTATGGAAGTGGGAGGAGTGACGGAGGTTACAACCGTGGTGGTAGCGGAGGGAGAGATCAGGGATATAATGGTGGATCCCGCTACTCGAGAGGCCTCGGTGGTTTTGATGGGAACTGGAGATACTGAAGAATAGTCGATCTGATCTGTTGCTTATAGAATAGTGTCTTTATAGATGAGATAGTTCTAGTTATCTAGGGTTTTTGATTTTCTCTATGCTTGATCATTTTTGATCTATGTCATCACTTGTGTCTTAGAAAACTTGGTATGTTACCTGGTTGATGAAATCAGAAAGAAGAAATGTTGAATATGAATTTTTTCTCTGTTCAAAAAAAATGAAAAACCCTAAACCCTATAAAACCTAAACCCTAAACCCTAAACCCTAAAACATAAACCCTAAACTCTAAACACAAAACTCTATACCCTAAACCCTAAACCACAAACCCTAAACCCTAAATAAACCCTAAACCCTAAATAGTAAAAAGCTAAAACCTAAACTTAAACTAAATAAAACTTGAAAATAAATTAATTATATAAATTTAAACTAAAATAAAAAAAATAAAATAAAATTAAACTAAAACCTAAACCTAAACTAAAATAAAAACATAAACTAAACAAAAAACCTTAAATAAAATAAAAACTAAACCTAAAATGAAAATAAAATAAACCTAAAATAAAATAAATAAACTTAAGCCTAAATGTAAAAAAATAAAATTAAGAATAAGTAAAAAAATAAAACCTAACCTTAAAATAAAAATAAAATCAACCTAAACCATAACTAAAATAAATAAAACCTAAACCTAAACCTAGAATAAACTAAACCTAAACATAAACCTAAACTAAATAAAATAAAATATACTAAAATAAACATAAACCAAAAATAAAATAAATATATAAACCATAACCACCTAAACCCTAAACTCTAAACCCACCCTAAACCCTAAACCATAAACCCTAAACCTAAATCTAAAACTTAAAACTTAAACCTAAAATAAAATAAATAAAACCTAAATAAATAAAAATAAAATAATAAATTAAAATAAAACCTAAACTAAACATAAAAATAAAATAAACATAAAAATAAAATAACTAATAAAAAACTTAAAATAAACCTAAAATAAAGAATAAAACCTAAACTTAAAAGCCTAAAAAATAATCATAAACCTAAACTAACTAAACTAAATAAATAAAACCTAAACCCTCCATAAACCTCCCTAACCTACTAAACCTAATCCAACCCTCCTTATAAAACCTAAACCTAAAATAAAACAAATAAAAAAACACAAAATAATATAAAATAAAACCTAAACAAAATGTGGACTAAACTTAAACCAATAAAAATAAAATAAAATAAAAATAAAACTAAACTAAAATAAAATAAAATCCCAAAGTAAACTAAAATGTTAAATAAACCTAAAAATAAAAAATTGAAATAAAATAAAACCTAAACATAAAATAAAAATGAAATAAACATAAAATAAAATAAAATAAAATAAAATGAAAACCTAAACCTAAACAAAAAGCCAAACAATAAAACCTAAAACCATATAAAAAATAAAGCCTAAACCCTAAATTAAAAAAAAAACTTTAACCTAAAATGAAAATAAAATAAACTTAAACCTAAACTAAAATAAATAAAATGTAACCCTAAACTTAAAATAAAATAAACCAATAAACATAGACTAAATTAAATAAAATAAAATAAACTAAAATCAACCTAAACCTAAACTAAAAATAAAACTTAAAATAAACCTAAAATAAAAACTTAAAACCTAAACCTAAAATATAATAAAACATAAACCTAAAATAAAAATAAAAAATAAAACCTAAACCTAAAAATAAAATAAAGAAATAAACTAATAAAAAACTACAATGAAAACATAAATATAAATAAATTATAAAATAAATACTAATTACTGGGTTTGTTTGGTTTTTTAAAAATAAACTGCAGATCCTAAAAAAAATCCTTAACCTAAACTAGGCCATAAACACTACCCTAAACCCTGCACTACCCACCCTCCTAAATCCTAAATCCTCCCTGGCCACTGACCCAAACTGGGTGGTCCACCAGCAAACCACTACCTGACCTCTACCCTCTCACCCTAAGCTGACCCTTCAAACTCCCTAAACTAAACCTCCCTAAAATCCACCCACCTACCCTAAATCTAAAACCTAAACCTAAACTACTAAATAAAGATAAAATAAAATAAAAATCTAAACCTAAATAAAATAAAAATAAAATAATATGTAAACCTAAATTAAAACCTAAACCAAAACCTAAAATTAAATTTAAATAAAAAATTAAAAATAAACTAAGATAAAATAGATAAAAACCTAAACTAAATTAAAAAATAAAATTAACCTAACAATAAAACCTAAATAAAATAAAACTAAATGTTAAATAAAAATAAAGAGAAACTTAAAAATAAAATAAAAGCTAAACCTCAAAATAAACCTAAAATAAAACCTAAAAATAAATAAAAATCAAACCTAAACCTTAAACTAAAAAAAACCTAAAACCTAAAATAAAATAAAATAAAATAAAATATATAAAAGCTAAACTAAAATAAATTTAAATAAATAAAACCAAAACCTAAACCTAAACTAAATAATATAAAATAAACTAAAAATAAACCTAAACCTAAACTAAAAAGTAAAACATAAAAATAAACCTAAAATTAAAACCTAAAAGCTAAACCTACAAAAATAAAATAAAAACCTAAATCTAAAACAAAAAAAAAATAAAGCAACCTAAAATAAAAAATAAAAACTCACTAAAAAAAATGAACCTAAACATAAACCTAACCTAAAAATTAAACTAAATATAAAACCTAAACTAAAATAAATAAACCTAAAATAAATAAACTAAACTAAATAGAAAATAAACTTACATAAAAATTAAAAATAAAGTAAACTAAATTAAATATAAAATAAACCAAATAAATAAAATAAACTAAAAACCTACCAGTTTACTTAATTTTTTTTTTTAAAAAAAACCTTAAACCAAATAACCCTAAATCTACTCAAACCTAAAACCCTAACCCAACCCTAAACCTAAAAGTAAAATCTTAAAACCCTAAGCCAAACCCAAAACCCTAGCACTTAAACCAATCATAAACCCTAAACTAGCACTAAATCCTAAATCCACAGTAATAAACCCTAAACCCTAAACCAAAACCCTAATCTAACAAGCAACTAAATAAATTTAAAAATAAACCTAAACCTTAAACCTAGTAAACCCAAACCTAAGCTAAAACCCAGAATAGAACCTTGACTAGAACATCCGCTCAACAAGCTCAACCTAGATCTGGCGGTTATCTAGTGGTGATGGTGGATCAGGAGTCTTGGTGGATATGAAGGTGGTAGTGGGTAGTGATGGTTATGGAGGAGGGAGGCGATGGAGATTACATGTGGTGGCGGAGGAGAGAATCAGGGGATATGATGATCTCTCTCTACTGTGAGGGGTTCTTATGGGAACTAGAGAAAATGAAGAACGGTCGATCTGATCTGATGCTTATGGAACTATGTCTTAATAGTAGAGATGATTCTAGTTATCTAGTTTTTTATTTGCATTATGGTTCTCATTTTTAATTTAACTATTTATGTCATAGAATACTTGGTGTGTTACTAGTTGAATCTAAATTTTTTCTCAACAAAAAAACCAAAAATGATAAACCTTAAACCCTAAACTAAAACTTGAACCCTAAACCTAAAACCTAAATCCCAAACCCTAAACCATAAAAACCTTAAACACTAAACCCTAAACTCTAAACCCTAAACTCCCACCCTACCTGCACCCTAAACCCACTAAACCTACTATAAACCCCACCCTAAACTTGAAACCCTATTAATAACCCTAAACCTAAAAGTTAAAATGTAAACTAAACTAAATAAGTCTTAAAATAAAATAAATAAATAAACCTAAATGAAAATAAAATAAAGTAAAACATAAAATAAACCTAACTTAAACTAAACCTAAACCTAAAAAAATAAAATATAAATAAACTAAAATAAAAAGAAAATAAATAACAACCTAAACTAAATTAAAAAAATAAAACCTAAATTAAATAAAACTAAACCTAAAATATAAATAAAATAAACCTAAATATAATAATATAAAACTTAATAAAATATAAACTGTAAACCTAAAACAAAACCTAAAAATTAATAAAATAAAGCCTAAATCATATAAAAACCTAAACCTAAAATATAAAAAAAAAATAAACCTAAACGTGAACAAAATAAATAAAAAATCAACCTGACTAAACCTAAAAACTAAATAAAATGCAAAAAAAACCTAAACATAAACTAAATAAAACCTAAAATAAACCTAAAAAAAATCCTAAAACATAAATCTAAAAAATAAGAACCAAAACCAAATCTAAAAATAAAAAAAAAAAACTAAACCTAAAAAAAATAAACTAAAAATAAACAAACTAAAATAAAAAAATAAATAAACCTAAACATAAAAAGTTAACTAAAATAAAAAAAACCAAAACTAAAGAAATAAACTAAACTAAATAAAATAAAATAAACCTAAATAAAAATAAATAAAAATAATAAACTTAAATAAATAAAAAATAAACTAAATAAATCAAAACCTATAGGTTTACTTAATTTTAAAACCATAAACCCTAAACCCAGACCTAAACTAGGCATAAACCCAAACCAAACTAAAATCATAAATCCTAACTAAATCCTAAAATAAAATTAACCATAAACCCAAACTACCTAACACTAAAATGACTATAAAACCCCAAATCCTAAATTAAAATTTTAAAATAAAATAAAAAAAAAACCTAAACTAACCTAGGCCAAACCTGACTCAAACTACCCTGAGCCCTAAAATCCTAAAACCTGGACCCACACCCTACTCACAGCCCTAATCACAAACATAAACTCTAAACCTAGCCACACCCTAAACCCTAAACCTTAAACTCTTAAAAACATAAACCTAACTTAAATTAAATAAAACAAAATAAAATAAATAAATAAACTTAAATCTAAATAAAATATAAAATAAAATCAAATCAAATAAAACCTAAACTAAACTAAAATAAAATAAATCAAAATAAAAATCCTAAATAATATAAACTAAACATAAAATAAAATAAACTAAACTAAAATTAAAATAAAATAAAAAACAAAATAAAAAAATCAAAAATAAAAAATAAACTTAAATAAAAAAAAATAAACCTAAACCCTAAACTAAAAAAAAAACCTAAATAAAACAAAATAAATAAAATAAAATCTAAAATGAACTAAACTAAAATAAATAAAACCTAAAAAAAATAAAAATAAAACTTAAACCTAAAAGAAAATAAAATAAAACTAAAAATAAAATTAAACCTAAACCTAAACCTAATAAAATAAACTAAAATAAAACATAAACTAAAATAAATAAACTAAACTAAATAAAGTAAAAGTAAAAAAAAAAAATAAAATAAATAAAGTTAAACTAAATAATCCTAAACTTATTTTTTTTTATAAAAACCAAACCCTAAATCCTAAACCCTAAATCCTAAAACACCTACCCTACCCACAAACTTAACCCTAAACCCTACCCTAAACCCTAAACCCTAAAACCACATAATGTAAACTAAAATAAAAATTAAAATAAAATAAATACCTTAAACAATAAACCTAAAATAAAAAAAAACTTAAAGACTAAAGAGAAAACCTAAACTATAATAAATAAAAAAATAAATAAACTAACCTACTAAAATAAACTAAACTAAAATAAATAAACCTAAAAATAAACTAAACCTAAACCCTAAAATAAATAAAATAAAATAAACTAAAAATAAACCTTTACCTAAACTAAAAAATAAAACCTAAAAGTTAAACTTAAAATAAAAACCCTAAAACTAAACCTAAAAAATAAAATAAAAAACTAAACCTAAACCAAAAAATAAAATAAAATAAATATAAAAACTAAACTAAACCTAAAATAAAAATAAATTAAACCAAAAATAAAATAAAATGAAAATTAAATAAAAACTAAACTTAATAAATAAATCTATAAATTAAACCATAAATAAAAAAAATTTAAAATATAAATTAAAATAAAAAAAAAAAACTAAATTAAAATAAAATAAATAAACCTAAGCTAAAATAAACTAAACTAAAATAAATAAAACCTAAACCTAAAAAACTAAACTAAACCTAAACTATTAAATAAAATAAAATAAACTAAAATAAACATAAACCTAAAAACCAAATAAACCTAAATTAAAAAAACTTAAACAAACCTAAAAAAAAAATTATATAAAACCTAAACTACTAAAATAATAAAATAAAACCTAAACCTAAAAAAATAAGATAAAATAAAACTAAACTAAAAAAAATAATCATAAACCTAAAAACCAAAAGAAAATAAACTAAAATAAAAACTTTTACTAAAATAAATAAAATATAAAATAAAATAAAGATTAAATAAAATAAAAATGAACCTAAATAAAATAAAGAGATAAAATTAACTAAAATAATTAAAACATAAACTAAATAAAATTAAACATCTGTTTAAATTTAAAAAAACTCTAAACACTAAACCCAAAACAGACCCAAACTCTAAACCTTAAAAAATAAATAATAAAATAAAAAAAAACTCTAAACCTAAAACCCAAACCAAACTAGGCCTAACCACTGACCATAAACCACAAACCAAACCATGGCCCATCCTAAAACCATAAACCCTAAAACCCTACCTTGACCACTGACCAAAATAAACCACAAAACAGAGAAACTATAAACCCAAAGCCTAAAACAAAAACCTAAACCTAAACTAAATAAAACATAAAAAATAAAATAAATAAATAAACTAAACCTAAGAAAAAAAAAAATAAAAAGAATAAAATGCTAAGAACATAAAACCTAAAGAAATAAGATAAAAAAATAAAATTAAACTAAAATATAAAAAATAAAACAAAATTAAAATATAAAATAAACATAAAAATTAAAACCTAAATAAAATAAAACCTACATAAAATAAAATAAAATTAAGATAAAATATTAAATAAAATAAACCTAAATAAACCTAAAATAAAACCTAAATCTAAAAATAAAATAAATAAATAAAATGTAAACTACACTAAAATAAACTAAACTTAAAATAAATAAAACCTAAAATAAACTAAACCTAAACCCTAAACTAAATAAAATAAAATAAACTAAAAATAAACCTAAAGCTAAACTAATAAATAAAGCCTAAAAATAAACCTAAAATAAAAATATAAAACGTAAACACAAAATTAAAATAAAACTAAAACTAAGCTAAAAAATATAGATAAACCTAAACCTTAACCTAGAAAATAAAAAAAAAATAAAAAATGTAAACTAAAATAAATAAACCTGAAATAAATAAATTAAATTAAATAAAAATAAATGATAAACTTGAATAAAAATAAAAAATAAAATAAATTAAAAAATAAAATAAACTAAATAAACCAAAACCTATCGGTTTACTTAATTTAAAAAAAACCTAAACCCTAAACCCTAAACTAACCCTAAACCACGAAGCGAAAAATCTAAACCCTAAAACTAAACCTACTGAACCTAAACTAAACCAATTCAAATCATTTGAGCTATCTTCTCTCTTCCATTTTTTGGTGCTCTAGATTTTTTGTTTGCCCTATGGAGTCACATCTCCTTTGTGGCTTTTCTCTATGCGTTTGGGAGATTCCATTTTGATGGCTTTCGACTTTTGGCTTCTCCTTGCATGTGCCAGTTGACCATGGGTGGTTTCTTCTTCCCATTAAGGTTTTCGACTCCTTAGGGTCTCTAGATTAAATCCATCGGTGACTTTGAAATCTTTCAAGGATGTTCTTGCTGGAAAGGCCAATTATGCTAGTAAGTCTCTCAAGCTTATCTCTATCTCCTTTTGAGGTGTACCCGCAATATGTGTTTTGATTCAATTATGGAAAGGCTTGCAAAACCCTTTATATTCACGTTGGTGAAGGGTTGCAATTACGAATAGCACTACCAGCCAAAAGAAGGAGTGGGAAACATCAAGGCCATCATTGCCGACCAAAGCACCTTATCCAATGATGATCATCACCACGCATAAAACTTCAAACAATAAATATAACCTCCAAACACCTAGAATTGAGATATTAAGCTCTATAAATAGATAAGGAGGTAAAGCATCTACATATCATTAGACCAGAGCGAGCACCACCAAAGCCACCACCAAGAATTGTTAACACAGTTACTAGGAGAAAACCACAAAATATGGGAAAAGGCAGTAAACTAAGACCAAACAAAGGCAAAAGGAAGCACATAGTTGATAAGGTCATCCATTAGAAGAACATGCAAAGATCCAGAAGCAATAATACCCAGAGTAACAGTAAGAACAATAATAAGAATGTTAGGTAGCAAGGTAGCCATCAAAACAGGAAAGTGGAGAGATTCATCCATAACCCATAACTAAAAATCCTTGCAGGTAGAAACTAGAAGAGAAGAATGGGAAGGTAAGTAGCCGATTCCAAACATAAACTCAAATAGATTAAGAAAATTATAACCAAGTAAATACTCTTTTAACAAACCCAACCAGTTAGAGCAACCAATCCAGGCAGGCTACCCTGCAATCCACCAAGATAGCCAAGGATTCAAATCATCAAATTTATAACCATCAGTATGAAAGATAGAAGTAGTCATCCAGTCACAAACATTGAAAATATCCCAAGGGAAAGTCATAGACACCAATCCAAATCTAAGGAAAGGAAAATCTTGTTCAAATAGCTAGAAGATGACCAAAAAGAAAAAGAAAAAAACTTTAGGATCAAAAAAAATCCAACAAATAGAGACAACAAAAGGAACCCAAACAGTCATCATCACCCAAGTCCAAAAAACATCCAACAAGTAGTTTTAGTTTTCCAATTCAAAATGCAAATCAAAACAAAACCTCGTATTATGAGGTGCTAATATTCAAAGATATAATAATCTAGTAGCATCCAACCTCATACTCATCCCAGTAGTAAAGTAAGGAAGCACAGGAAAATAGTTCTCCAAGCAACAAAATAAAATCAACACCACACAACCCCTCTTAGTAGGTGCTAAATCCAAAGTTGCCAATAGCCACTTTCGGATGCAAACCCAAGAAAACACTCCCTAAATAGCACAAGTAAAATAGAGGACAAAGCGGTGGGAAGGGTGAGACTCATGATAGAAAGGACCACCAAAACACCTAGAAAAGCCATCCTAATCGACAAACAACAAGTGACAGGACAACCGACCCACGGTATGAAGGTAATAAATCCGAGAGCAACAAAAGGGAAAAACCCACAACACCAGGCAACTAGTCAACCATAAATTCCAAAATGAACAAACCTGCAGATAGATCCAACCAATAAAGAGAACCACACCAAAACAGGAAGGCAGAAAACCAATAGCCTCCACACTCAAACACCACTACCAAGGTGGGAGAGAAGACAAACCAAAAAAATAAACACTATAGAAAAAATCCAATAAATGGAAAGATAACCCCAACCCATCCAAAGAATGGGAAGAATTCAAACTAAAGATTAAAAATATATTTAAGTGAAGAAAAAACTCAAGACCAAGCTAGCAAAGGAGAAAAAAAATACTAATCAAAACACCAACATGGAATCCCCAAAGGTAGAAAGAAGAGCTAAAAGCTTCTAAGATAAGGCAATCAGTTTTATCATTCACAAGACCCTTAAAAAGGAAAAAACATTTATAAAAGAAGACTTGGCCCCAAATTTGGCAGAAAGTCAGCCAGAGTTGGCTTCCCTATAAATATGAAATTTGAAAATCTAGGTTAGCGAAGCCTCTAGTATGATTAATTAAATACACTTTAGCATTACCATGAGCATGATTTGAGTAATCTAAAAAGAGAGCATCCACTTCAAACCAAATCTTGTTAAAACCTTGTTGTAAACTAATGGAATTGCCATGATGAATGCCTTTAAGTTCAACAAATAAAACATACAAAATCTAAAGGGAAGCAAAAGTAGAGATAACCTTCTTTGATCTCTCAAAATCCCACCATAGCCATCGTAGCCATTAGAAATTGAGCCATCAGTGTAAACCTTAATGTAATGATAATTAGGTTTAATCCAGTATATAAATTTTTGGGTAGGAGAGACATTACAGGAAGGAAGGTTAATCCCAAATTTCAATGCCATAGACTTGTACCCTTTAAAATTGGTGTGAGTAAGAAGATTGGCTTTGAAAAGAGACAAAATATTATTTTTGGATCTAGCAATGATACGATTATAATTCATAAGAATATTATGATCCTTTGCATCATTTCCATCCATCCAAATATACCAAAGAATAGTAGTAGCTAAAAAAAATTTTAACATGACCCTTAAAAGTATAAGAGAAACATGCTTCAAGGAGTTGCATAATAGAAAATGATCCATTAAAATGGAAAGTAATAAAAATATTATAATACTAATTCCATATTCTAGCAGTAATAGGGCCATTCACAAAAACATGATCCATACTTTCAATGTGGTAGCAACAGTGACATTTATAGGGGAGATGGAAACCTTTTATTTCAAAAGAGTAGCATCCACAGGGATATAATGCTTCAGAATGCACCATGTTAAAGCTGAGAATGAAGTAGGGATAGTAATATTCTGGATTTTAGTAAAAACCAAGGACTCTTGATATTTAAATCTAATAAAATTCCAAACATCCTTAAAAACAAAATCTCCATAAGAAGAATTTTTTAAAAGAATCTGGTTGAGTTCATTAGGGAAAGGAAAAATTTTAAGTATTTTGTTAATGATCACATTAGGAACAAGGTTATTCAATTGAGCCACATCCCACTTATTATTAATAATTAAATGATGAATCTTAAGCACCATAGTGGATTGAGTATTAGAGAGGGAATCAATAATTATCTTACCAAAAGAATGAGGAACCGAATTGACAGAAATTAAATTCTCGACATTCCATTTGATACTACAAAGTCTTCTCCACATAGGAGAATCCCCAGTTGAAAGCACAAATGAGGGGATGTTTTCCTAGAAATATTTAGCATGCATAAACTTTGACCGATAACTATGTTTATTTCTATAGTTCCACCATATTTTATAGAAAAATAGTTAATAAAATCCTCTAGTGTTTGCAAAGCCACTTTCATTATTACTACAAGTTGTGCCAACTAGCCCAATGTAATCTTTTGATAGATGAATTATAACCCCAAAATAATTTATTAAAAGTATAATGATCCTTTTAATAATAAGTAGGAACAATAGTAGACAAGAGATACATAGATAGAGATCAAAAGTACTTTTGATAATGATAATAGCACCAAAGGAAAGTAAATAAAATTCCAAGAGGAGGTTTTATTATTTTCTAAATAACTTAATTAAATAAAGAAGATCTTTTCATGCCTCTATATAAAGGAGTCCCCAGATACTTGATAAGGAGATTTTGATGAGAAAAACCTATAATATTCTTGATAACATTGATCTTAGATAAGGAGATAGAAGAGCTAGTAATAAAACAACTTTTATCATGATTGATATTCAAGTCACTCTCCCTACCAAAATGAGTTAAGAACTTACATAATTTTGTAATATAAAAGTGGAGGAATTGCAAAACATAATGAAATCATCAAAACTAAGGTGTGAAATGGAAACCCACTAATGGTTTTGTAGTACATGTTAGGCATTCTACTAAACATATGCTCAATACATGTAGAAAGATATTCCATAATAATGAAGAGGGCAGGAGAAAGAGGGTCCCCTTGCCTTAGCCAATGAAGAGAAAAACCATGCACTTCACCATTAAGAAGCATAGAAAACAAGAATTCTCAATCCCATTCTTAATTAAAGTAATAAATTGATTAGAGAACCCAAATAAAGCCAAAATTTTATATAGGAAAGCCCAACCAAAATTATCATAAGCTTTGAAAATGTCAAGCTTAAAAGCAGGTTTCCACTATGAACTTTGGCATTTAAATCATGGATCATCTCTTGGGCTAAAAGAACATTATCAGAGATGGATCTCCCTTTAAAAACTAGTTTGATTGGGGGAGATAACTTTAAGAGGAAAGATACTCAATCTTTTAGCCAAAATCTTAAAGATAAGTTTATTAAAAAAAAGAACAAAGGCTAATCGGCCTAAAATCACTCCAAACTTTAGGATTGCCTTTTTTAAGAATTAAAATAATAGAGGTTCTAGCAAAATATTTTGGAAGGAAACTACCCTTAATAAAATCAAGAATAGCTTTAATCGAGTCCTCTGTAATGATAATCCAACATTTTTTGGCAAAAGAAGTATAACCATCGGGACCATACAGTCTTTATTCATATTACAAAATATTAGCAATTCTGACTTCGGAAGGTAAGGAAGAAAGCATATTATTATCATCATCAAAATAAGATTAGAATAACTTTAGGCCAAGAAATATCATCATAAGCAACATTTTATTCGAAGCTCTTTATAAAAGAAACAGAGTCAATAAGCTCCTTTTATCGAACACCAAACTCCATCATTAATTTTAATTTTATGGATGTGATTTATAGCTTTTTTGATTTTAACCATGGCATGAAAATATTTAGTATTTGATCACCATCAGATCTATTTCATAGAAGCTTTTTTACCAATAGGTCTCCTCCATGTCTTAAAACAAGTTAGCTATCTTTAGCTTGAACCAACATATGAATTTTAGAAGGATCATTAACAACATCATCTTCCAAAATGATTACCTTATTCTCCATTTTATTAATATTGAAAAAAAGGTTCTTGAAATAATGTTTATTCAACTAGGTAAGGCATTGTTTAAGTCTTTTTAATTTGAACCACAATCTCCTCATCCCAAAAATATAGTCATCATGATGGAGAGGTTCACCCTAGTTACTAGCAACAACATCCAAAATCTATCATCCATCAACATTTTTGGAAGATAAAAGGGATAGGGAGGAGGATATTAGCAATAAAATTCACATTTAATAAGCAAGGGAAAATGGTGCGAAAGGGTTCTACTTAAGTGCTCCATAGAATGCGGGAAAGATTAATAATCCAGATGATTGAAAATGCCTTTGCCAGAGTCTATAATTATTCCATGTAAATTGGGACCCACTAAAGCCAATGTCAGTAAGATGATAATCAAGGATCATGTTATTAAAATCCTCCATAGAAAATAAGTTCTGAGCATTACCACCAACCCATTCAGAGGAAGAAGAGATAGTATTAAAGTCTCCACCCACAAACCAAGGTGCATCAATAGAAGAAGAAAAGCTAATAAGATCCTCCTAAAGAATCCATCTATTATTTATATTACAAGAAGCATAAATAAATGAACCCAAACAACATAAATTATCATAAGTAATCTTAACATTCACAACTTGGGATAAATCATCCAAAACTTGCAGAACATAGGGACTATTCCAAAATATCCAAATTTTATTGCTCGAGTTATCAAATGAATTTCCAAAGCCAATCATTCTAGAAACAAAAGAAATGTTAGAAGGAAGAATAACCAAGATATCCAACAAGGAAATGTTATGAGTATGAACTAAGTTTTTAAATTTATTTTTAACAGAGAGGGTACTAATTCCACTCACATTCCAAATTAAGAAAGAAACAATTTATTTTTGGGCAGAAGAGTTATATCTAAAAACTCTGGCAAAATTAGAAAATTTATTTTTATGAGTTTTATTTTTCTTCATAAAATTCATTTGAAATTTATTAGTCATATCCACAACATCACCATCTGATAGAGATTGTTCAGGGATATTTTTGGAATAATGTTGCACATTTAAAACATCATTGCATGTTACTTCACCTTCTTCCAAATCATTATTATGTTGAAGTATCAGAATAGAAGTCAGTTCAACATTAGACGAAGAAGCAGGAGAAGGATTAGAGCCATTTAAAGCATAAGTGCCTAAGTCAGGATTAGCAACTTTATCATTAGTTTGCTCACCATTCAAGCCCTTATCAATGATCACATTTTCTTCAATTAAAAGTGGCAAAGAAGTAGGAATGGAATCATTTTAAATAGAATCATCATCCATAAGTTTTAAAAACATATTATTATCCATATTATTACCAATATTAGGGGGATTCAAATGTATAGGCCCATTAAAAGGTAATACATCCTTATTAACATGGTGACATCCAAAAGGCGATGCTTAAGAAGCTAGCATTGTCCAAAGGAGCAGTGGGAGGATCAAGATAATGTCTGTTGGATTCAGGTAAAGAATTTTCCATAAGAATAGCTTTTTGTGGTTTAACCGTGGGCACCTTCAAATTGGGATCCAAATTATTATGAACGGGTTTAGATTTCTTAAGGTGAGGATGAACCACAAAGCAATCTGAAACTCCATGACCATGAATTTTACAATGGGAACAAAAAATAGGAAAATTCTCCAAACCCACTTTTTGCAAATAACCAAATTTCTTTGATCCTAGCCAAATTTCCTTTGGAAATTTTTTAGTTATATCCAACTCGATAAGAATCCAAGCAATAGATGGTCGGGTAATAGAAGAAATCGACTGATCATCTTGAAGAGGACGACCGAATAATGCACCCACAATAAAAGGAAATTCATGATTAATGAAATGGACATAAATTGGGAAGAGATCCAAATGGAACAATAGGATATTCCTCCTTAATATTAAAGGGCATCCATTTCAACAATTACATCGAGAATTGAAAACAAAATATGAGCATCAAGAAAAATCATGAGAGTAATGTAAGTCATTGGCAAGCTGAATCAATACATGATGGGAATCGATCAATCTAACAGAAAAAATTTTAATAGTTTTCAAGATATGGAGAAAAGATCGAATATTCTCTAAAGTAGGATGATGTAAAGAAAATTTACCCACCAAAGTGAATTCAAATGACTTCACAAGCCTTTCCACAATAGAATTAGAACACATTATCATGGGTACACCCTGGAAGGAAGTCAAGATAAGCTCGAGAGACTCACTAGCTAGCTTAGCCTTACATGAACAACCTTCAATGATTTTGATGATAGTAATGGATTTAAGCGAGACCCCCAAAGAATCGAAACCTTGGATGGGGCGTAATCTCAAGATTTCCCCAAAGGGAAGCAGAAAATGCAGCCATGATCAACAGCAACACATGATAGGAGAAGATGAAAGTAGAGCAAAACTATCGAACTAGAGTCACCAGCTGAGATGTCCATAAGAAAAGGCATAGAGGGGACATGCCTCCACATGGGAAACTGAATTTGCTAGAGCACCAAAGAAATAGAGGATAGAGAAGATGCTCAAATGAATGGGTTAAAGGTTTAGGGTTAGTTTTAGGGTTTAGAGTTTAGGGTTTAGGGTTTAAGATTTAGGGTTTAGGGTTTTTTTAATTAAATAAACCAGTAGGTTCAAGTTTAATTAGTTTATTTTTTATTTTTATTTAGGTTTATTTTTTAGTTTTTTCATTTAGTTTATATATTTTAGGAATATTTAATTTAGTTTATTTTTTTAGGTTTAGGTTTTAGGTTTATGTTTATTTTAGTTTATTTTTATTTTATTTTTTATGTTTTGATTTTATTTTATATTTTTAGGTTTAGGTTTAGGTTTCTATTTTATATTTTCAGGTATAGGTTTTATGTTTTTATTTAGGTTTCTTTTTAGGTTTTATTTTTTTACTTTAGGTTTATGTTTATTTTTAATTTATTTTATTTTATTTAGTTTAGGGTTTATATTTTGGTTTAGGTTTTATTTATTTTAGTTTAGTTTATTTTTGTTTAAGTTTAGGTTAATTTTATTTTGTTTATTTTTATTTTTCATTTATTTTTAAGTTTAGGTTTTTATTTAGTTTTTATTTTATTTTATTTTGTTTATTTTTATTTTTCATTTATTTTTAAGTTTAGGTTTTTATTTAGTTTTTATTTTATTTTATTATATTTTAGGTATATTTTATTTTTATTTAACGTTTAGTTTTTATTGTATTTAGGTTTTTTTTATTTTTAGGTTTATTTTATTTTTTAATTTAGCTTAGGTTTTTATTTATTTTAGTTTAGTTTAATTTTTATTTTTTATTTTATATTATTTTTAGGTTTAGGTTTAGGTTTATGTTTAGGTTTAATTAAGTTTAGTTTAAGTTTTATTTTATTTTATTTTTTTATATTTTAGGTTTAGGTTTATTTATTTATTTATTTAAGTTTTATTTGGTTTAGGTTTAGGTTTTTATGTTTTTTGGGTTTAGGGTTTAGGGTTTTAGGTTTAGGGTTTGAGGCATAGGGTTTAGGGTTTAGGGTTTAGGGTTTAAGGTTTTATGGTTTGGGGTTTAGGTTTTAGGGTTTATGGTTTTGGGGTTTAGGGTTTAAGGTTTAGGGTTGTAGCTTTAGGGTGTAGGGTTTAGGGTTAGTTTCATGGTTTAGGGTTTTGAGTTATGTTTTATTTTTTAAATTTTTTTAAATTAAGTAAATTGGTAGGTTTAATCTTATTTAGTTTATTTTATTTATTATATTTTTATATAGGTTTTTATTTTTATTTTTATTTAGTTTAGTTTATTTATTTTAGTTTATATTTTATATTTTATAGTTTATTTTAGTCTAGTTTATGTTTTTTATTTTAGTTTATTTTTTAGGTTTAGAATTAGGTTTAGGTTTACATTTTTAGTTTAGTTCTATTTTTATTTTTTTTTTTAGGTTTAGGTTTTATTTTTTATTTTTAGGTTTAGGTTTAGGTTTTTATTTTATTTTTTTAGTTTATGTTTTAGGTTTTTATTTTAGGTTTATTTTTCGGTTTTATTTTTTAGTTTAGGATTAGGTTTATTTTTATTATATTTTATTTTATTCGGTTTAGGTTTAGGTTTAAGTTTAGTTTATTTTAGATTTTGGTTTAAGTTTTATTTCTTTTAGTTTAGTTTATGTTAGTTTATGTTTAGGTTTATTTTATTTTTATTTTAGGTTTAGGTTTTTTTTTAGTTTAGGTTTTAGGTTATATTTTTTATTTATTTTAGGTTTTATTTTTTGGTTTATTTTTAGGTTTAGTTTTATTTAGTTTTTATTTTATTTTATTTTAGTCTATTTTATTTTTATTTTGTAATTAGTTTTTATTTTAGTTAGGTTTTTTATTTTTTTAGTTTAGTTAAGTTTTTTATTTATTATATTTTAGTTTTATTTTTATTTTTTTTATTTTTTTAGGTTTTGGTTTAGGTTTAGGTTTTCATTTGTGATTTTATTTTATAATATTTTATTTATGTTATTTTAATTTAGGTTTTTTTTATTTATTTTATTTTTTGGCTTTATTTAGTTTAGGTTTAGGTTTTTAACTTTTTAGGGTTTAGGGTTAGTTTATGGTTTAAGGTTTAGGGTTAGTTTAGGGTTTAAGGTTTAGGGTTTTTGGTTTAGGGTTTAGGGTTTAGGGTTTAGGGTTTAGGGTTCGAGGTTTAGGGTTTAGGGTTTAGGTTTTAGAGTTTAGGATTTAGGATTTTGGGTTTTAGGGTTTAAGGTTTTGGGCTTAGAGATAGGGTTTTTTATTTTTTTATTTTTTTAAATTTAGTAAACTAGTAGGTTTAAGTTTATTTAGTTTATTTTTTGTTTATTTTAGTTTATTTTATTTTTTATTTTTACTTAGGCTTATTTTTATTTTTATTTAGTTTAGTTTATTTCTTTTAGGTTTATTTATTTTAGTTTAGGTATTTTAATTTAGTTTATTTTTTTTATTGGTTTTGAGTTAAGTTTCTTTTTTAGTTTAGTTTTATTTTTTTTATTTTTTAGGTTTAGGTTTTATCTTTTACTTTTAGGTTTAGGTTTAGGTTTTATTTTAGTTTAGTTTATGTTAGTTTATGTTTAGGTTTATTTTTTTATATTTTAGGTTTAGGTTTTTTTAGTTTAGGTTTAGGTTTAATTTTATTTATTTAGTTTTTATTTTATTTTATTTTAGGTTTATTTTATTTTTATTTGAGGATTAGTATTTATTTTATTTAAGTTTTTTATTTAATTTAGGTTAGTTAAGGTTTTTATTTATTTTATTTTAGTTTAGTTTTTATTTTATTATTTTTTTGGTCTAGTTTTAGGTTAGGTTTAGGTTTCATTTTAGTTTATGATTTTATTTTATATTTTTTTGTTTTAGTTTAAATTTTTTTTATTTTTTTTATTTTTAGGTTTTATTTAGTTTAGGCTTAGGTTCTTAGCTTTTTAGTGTTTAAGGTTTTGAGTTTTGAGTTGGTTTTGGGTTTTGGGTTTTGGGTTTTGGGTTTGGGGTTTAGGGTTTAGGGTTTTGGGTTTTGGGTTTGGGTTTTATGGTTTAGGGTTTAGGATTTTGTGTTTTAGGCTTTAAGATTTAGGGTTTAGGGTTTTAGGTTAGTTTTATGGTTTAAGGTTCAGGGATAGGGTTTTTTTTATTTTTTTAAATTAAATAAACTGGTAGGTTTAGGTTTATTTAGTTTATTTTTTATTTATTTTAATTTATTTTATTTTTATTTATATCTAGGTTTATTTTTATTTTTATTTAGTTTTGATTATTTGTTTTAGGTTTATTTATTTTAGTTTAGGTTTTTTATTTTAGTTTATGTTTTAGGTTTAGTTTTATTTTTTAGTTTAGTTTTATTTTTATTATATATTTTAGGACTTGGTTTTATTTTTTATTTTTAGGTTTAGGTTTAGGTTTTTATTTTAGTTTTTTAGGTTTAGGTTTTAGTTTTATTTTTAGGTTTTATTTTTTTAGTTTAGGTTTAGGTTTAGGATTAGTTTATTTTAAGTTCAGTTTTAAGTTTTAATTATTTTAACTTAGTTTATTTTAGTTTAGGTTTAGGTTTATTTTATTTCTATTTTAGGTTTTAACTATTTGTTTTGGGTTTTGGTTTAATTTTTTATTTATTTTTAGTGTTTATGTTTTGGTTTATTTTTTAGGTTTATGTTTTTATTTAATTTTTATTTTATTTTATTTTAGGTTTATTTTATTTTTATTTTAGGTTTAGCTTTTATTTTATTTAGGTTTTTTATTTTTTAGTTAGTTAAGGTTTTTATTTAGTTTATTTTAGTTTAGTTTTTATAGTTTATTTATTTTTATTTTTTTAGGTTTAGGTTTGGTTTTTTTATGATTTTATTTTAATTTATTTTATTTTATTTTATTTTGGTTTAAGTTTTTTTATTTATTTTATTTTTAGGTTTTATTTAGTTTAGCTTTAGGTTTTTAGCTTTTTAAGGTTTATAATTTAGGGTTTAGGGTTTAGGGTTTAGGGTTAGTTTAGGGTTTAGGGTTTTGGGTTTGGGGTTTAGGGTTTAGGGTTTATGGTTTAGGGTTTAGGGTTTTCAGTTTAGGGTTTAGGTTTTATGGTTTAGGGTTTATGGTTTAGGGTTTTAGGGTTTAGGGTTTCGGGTATAAAGTTCAGGGTTAGTTTTAGTGTTTAGGGTTTAGGTTTAAGTTTAGGTTTTGGGATAGGTATTTTTATTATTATTTTTTTAAGTTAGGTTTAGGTTTAAGTTTAGGTTTATTTAGTTTATTTAGTTTATTTTTTATTTATTTTAGTTTATTTTATTTTTTATTTTTATTTAAGTTTATTTTTTATTTTTTTATTTAGATTATTTATTTTAGGTTTATTTATTTTAGTTTAGGGTTTTTATTTTAGTTAATTTTTTAGGTTTAGGATTATTTTTTAGTTTAGATTTATTTATATTTTATATTTTCGGTTTAAGTTTTATTTTTTATTTTTAGTTTTAGGTTTAAGTTTTTATTTTATTTTTTTAGGTTTAGGTTTGAAGTTTTTATTTTAGGTTTATTTTTAGGTTTTATTTTTTAGTTCAAGTTTAGGTTTAGGTTTAGTTTATTTTAGGTTTAGGTTTAAGTTATATTTATTTTAGTTTAGTTTATTTTAGTTTAGGTTTAGCTTTAGCTTTTTGTTGTTTAGGAGTTAGGTTTTATTTTTTATTTATTTTTGGGTTTTATTTTTTGGTCTATTTTTTAAGTTTTGGTTTTTATTTAGTTTTTATTTTATTTTATTTTAGGTTTATTTTATTTTTATTTTAGGTTTAGTTTTTATTTTATTTAGGTTTTTTATTTGTTTAGTTTAGCTTAGGTTTTTATTAATTTTATTTTAGTTTAGTTTTATTTTTATTTATTTTCACGTTTAGGTTTAGGTTTAGTTTGAGTTTATGTTTTTTATTTTATTTTTTATTTAGTTTATTTTTTTAGGTTATTTTATTTATTTTATTTTTAGGTTTTATTTAGTTTAGGTTTAGGTTTTTAGCTTTTTAGGGTTTAAGGTTTAGGGTTAGTTTTTGGTTTAGGGTTTAGCATTTAAGGTTTAGTGTTTAGTATTTAGGTTTTTGGGTTTAGGGTTTAGGGTTTAGGGTTTTAGGTTTTAGGGTTTAGGGTTTAGGGTTTAGGGTTTATGTTTTAGGTTTAGGGTTTAAGTTTTAGTTTGGGGTTTAGGGTTTTTAGGTTTTTTTTATTTTTTTATTTTTAATAGAGAACAAATTCAGATTCAACATTTCTTCTTTTCAATTTCATATACCAAGTAACACACCAAGTTTTCTATGTCACAAGTGATGACATAGATAAAAAATGAGCACGCATAGAGCAAATCAAAAACCTTGTCTACAGTAAAGACATAGTTCCACATATAGCATATCAGATCACCCATTCTTCACTTTCTCCAGTTCCCATCAGAACCACCCCAGCCTCTCGAGTAGCAGGATCCACCATCATATCCCTGATCTCTCCCTCCACCACCACCACGGTTGTAACCTCTGTCGCTCCTCCCACCTCCATAACCACCCGTGCTCTGACCACCACCTCCATATCGACCAGCACCTCCAGATCCCCCAACCCCACTATGATAATCTCTGCATCCACCTTCACCTCCATCACCAGATCTAGACTAAGCTTGGTTAACGGTGATGTTCCTACCGTTAAGGTTCTGCCCAATCTTAGGGTTTAGGTTTAGGTTTAGGTTTATTAGATTTTAGGGCTTAGGTTTATTTTTTAATTTATTTAGATACTTTAGGTTTAGTTTTATGGTTTGGGGTTTAGGGTTAAGGGTTTAGGGTTAGGGTTTAGGGTTTAGGGTTTACGATTTAGGGTTG